>JBBUKS010000002.1:1472488-1493828 GCA_038050645.1 Hedychium gardnerianum | reverse complement strand
GCCAACTGTCTGGTCCTCTCTGACCCAGCTGGACTTCCTGTCAGAATCGCACATCTGGACTTCTGCCTGGTGTCTGGTCCTCTAGATCCGTCAAGTTAGTCAACCCTGCATACTTAGCTCAACTTATTAAATAATAACACTCTAACTTTAACCTGTTGTCATACATTAAAACCTTAGGGTTAGACTTTTAGTGCAAACTGCACTAACAGTTCGTAGGCGAGATCCGACATCTATCAAAAAAATTATTTCCAAAATATCCTTTATTCAACGTTAGTATAGCAATTATCGATAACTACTACAACGTATAACAGCTGCCGATAACTACTATAACATATAACAGCTATCGAATAGTTGTTACAACATTATTCCTTACTTTCAAAATTATGGTATCAACTACGACTAACTATTATAATATTTAGAAAATATTTTGTAATTGTTACGGCACGTAAAAGCTATTAAGTAATTGATACAACTATTTTAAAATGATTTTGATGAAGTTTGCATAATTTTGATCAAATTAATAATATTTTGATATAATAATATTGAGAGTTTATGATTTAGGATTTAAGATTTAAAATTTAGTTATAACATGTAAAAGTTATTCGATAGCTGTTACAATATATAAGTTAATTATTCAATAGTTGCTTCCATGTGTATAAGTTACATATTAACTGTTATAACATGGAAAATCAATTATTTCAGTGTTCATATAGTTTAGGATTTAAAATTTAAAAATTTAAGAATTAGTGTTTAGCCATAATATATAGAAATTACTCGATAACTATTAAAGTTATTCGATAGTCACTATAACGTGAAAAAATTAATTATTTCACTAAAATCTTAAATTATAAATTCTGAACCACTATTATATCAAAATAATATTTATCAACTTCATTAAAAGTATTTAAAATTTATTAAAATTATTTTTAAATTAATTAAAATTATTTGAAAACAATTATAATAGCTTAGTAAAAACTATGAAGTAATTATTATAATATTATATTAAATGTTATACGTAGCACATACCTATAACTTCTAATTTTTTTTTTATAATTTGTAATGGTTACTATTAATTATTTAGTTAGGGTAATAATCTTGAAAATAAGGATATTTTTGAAATAAAATATCCTTTTTATTTTTTAAAAAATGGACATGGACACTCTTTTAATAATTTACTTAGTTAACTAATTGGGACAAACTTTAAAATTTTGTCCATTTTATATTAACAAAAATATCGGCTTTCATTTTTTTTTCTGTTTTAATAATTCAAATATCGAATTCTTCCATTGAGTGTCTTTCATCTCAAATATTTTTTATCATTAGTTTCACCGCAAGATGAAAAAAAAAATTATAATAACAAATGACCTCTTTAAGTAAAAAGAAATTTTATTTCATAAAAAATTATTCTTCTAAAAGTTTAATATTTATTTCCGTATGATAATTTATTATTCGAATATCAATTCTATTATATCATAACACAGATCAAATTTCAAATTGCCTACTGTATCTATCTCGTCATTTTACCTAATTAAAAAAAGTTAATTAAGGGGAGGGTTTAAAGGGTGAATCAGCTAAAGTAAGTTTAAGGAGTGAATAAAAATAATATAGATATTGATTATGTTTTAATAAGGCGATAAGAACCAGGAGGCCTAGAGGATTGAGGGAAAGAAAAAAAAAAAAGATCGAAGAAGAAGAATAAGAAAAAAAAGAAGGGGAGGCCTAGTGGATCGAGGGAAAGAGAAAAGAAGAAGAAGAAGACGAAGAAGACGAAGAAGACGAAGAAGAAGAAGAAGAAGAAGAAGGTTTCAGCAATGGATCAGTACTCTGCTTCCACCTTCGCAGCTGGAATCGCAGGTGGGTGGGCGATCGATCGGTCTTTTAGGATCAATTAGTTGCTTGAAGATTTGCGTCCTGACGGCGATTTTTGTATAATTCCCAGGAAACTTGTTCGCCATCGTCCTGTTCGTGTCGCCGATGTGAGTAATCGAGGAGGAGGAGGAGGAGGAGTTCATTTGGTTTGCTGCGAAATTGTGTTAATTAATGTTAACTGGATGATCTGTTCAGGCCGACGTTTAGGAGGATCGTCGGGAACGAGTCGACGGAGGAGTTCTCGGGGTCGCCCTACGTCTACTCGCTGATGAACTGCTTGATCAGCATGTGGTACGGACTGCCGTGCGTCGGCGGCGTCGTGCTCGTCGCCACCGTCAACTCCGCTGGCGCCGTCTTCCAGTCGGCTTACGTCATCCTCTTCATCCTTTACGCCGACCGGGCCAGAAAGGTTCGTTTACTAGATTTTATATATTAATTTAAGTTAAATTCTAGTTTAGTTCCTTTATCGAGCTTTGTAATTAAGTTTGTTTGATTTTTTTTAAAATATTTTTTAAGTATATTTGATTAATTAGCTTCTTTATTTATTTAAAATTTAATAAATTTTTTTGTCAGTAAGTATGATGGATAAGTTTTATTTATTCGCAAATAATTCATAAACATTAACATGCTTTAAGCATATATGTATTTTTTTAATGAATTATTTAAATTTATTCATTTGAATGAGGTTTTTTTAAAAAATTAATTTGAAGCTCAAACTTGTTCACAAACATATAAATTTAAACATATTTTAATATAAAAAAACTAATAAATATTTGAATTTTTAAAAAAATTATTCTTTTTATTATTCAAAAAATATTGTATGTAAGTTGCGCATAATATTTCAATTTTTTAATTAGTCAAATTTATGGGGTAAAGTAATATTTTAAACCAAATTTTCATGATAAAAACACTATAATTCTTAGTCTCGTTTTCATTTGTTCATGTAGATGAGAATGATAGCAATGCTCATGGGAGTCCTATGCACTTTTATCGCCATTGTTTACACGAGCTTGGAGTTCTTCGACTCTCCAAACCGGAAAACCTTTGTTGGATGCTTGAGTGTGGCTTCACTCATCTCCATGTTTGCTTCTCCCTTGTTTATCATCGTATGTCCGCACAGCTAGCTAACCCTACTTCATCGACTCGATCGCAATTATAAAACCGATTTTATAATTTACAATCGACTAAATTTTATTTCGGTTATTAATTCACAGTTTGCTTGTATCCCTAATCACGCCCTCGCCCATTTTGTTTTTCAGAATTTGGTGATCAGAACTAGAAGTGTGGAGTTCATGCCATTCTACCTATCCCTTGCCACCTTCTTAATGAGCCTGTCTTTCTTTGTATATGGGATGCTATTGCATGACTTCTTCATATATGTAAGAATATTAATCATTTCAATTTTTTCAAGAACACTAATCTTTTCCTTAATCAAGTTTAGCAATATAAATTTTATTCTAATTATTATTTTGTACATAGATTCCAAATGGGATCGGAGCTCTCCTTGGGGCTGTGCAATTGTTATTGTATGGCTATTACGGCAAAAAATCTAGCGAGCTGTCTACTCTGCCATTGTTGGCTTGATAAAATAGTGTATGTTCATTCATTTTGCATTATTTTTTTTTTATTGAGGAATCAAATAAATGTTTACTTTGTAATTGATCCGGTCGAGATAAGGGGATAGGCTGACTCTGTGAGCGATCAAAGCATGGAGCACCACAAATAGGTCGGACATGGATTGGGTTGCTACTAACCGAGGGTCTCCTTGTTGGGTCGGTTCCTATTAGTTTGGCCAGTGGCTAAATCACCTTGAGGTCGACCAACGAGGACCTGCGGATGTCTGTCATAGACTTAAGGTATTCTCTCCTCCAACAAAGGTCACTGGAAATGACGATCGTCCGACACTGATTCTAGAACTTTCCCCATGTCTAACGAACAAATTGGGAAGCTACAATCACCGAGAAGAATTAGAAGGGAGACTAAAAAGACCTTGGTGAAACTCTATTAAAATAACTAATTAGTAAAAAAATAGCATTACCTACTTGCGCTCGTCTACATGAGCACTCTTTTATATTGGCTTGGACGAGTGAGAGAAATCTTTATCATGCGCTCCTCGCACATCAATTCACATCCTCGGAATGTGTCCGTCCCACTTTCTCCCACTCACTAGTCTGCTCGATCGAGTTTCTCTTTCGCGCTCAATCTAGGTCGGATCATGATTAAGTGACTCCACCTTTAGATCTGTTAGCCAAACTATGAACTGGATACGAGGTTAGACCATACATAACACTGTGTAGATAAGTCCTACGACTGCCACATGGCTCGTATCATCCCCGTCCGCCACATTATAGATTTGAGACATCTCACGAGAGTCCAAAGGACAAGGTCGAGTTAAATAAACGAAGATGTATATAGCTCAAGTGATTAGGTGAGTATATACAATTAGTGTGGATTGGACAAATTGAACACGCATATTAACTAGCTGCTAAAATTAGACAAGTGGATAGAGTTGGACTAGCTAAACAAAAATTCAAATAGAATGAGTTGGGCAAGGGAGATGACTAGATTAAATTAAATAAATAAAATGACAGATTGAATATTGGACGAATTAAATGTTAGAAATATGAATGAAAAAAATGAACGGAAGTTATAAATAAGAATCTTTAGTCTTATCTTCAGAGTTTTGTGATTATGAGGTTAATTCATATTAAATCATAATCATTGAATTTGTGAACAAATATGGGGAGACTCTCTCTTACACTAGGCCCGTGGGATATAAATTTAAACTTCAGATTATACTAAATCAAGATGACTCGTATGTAAATATGATCTGTACGGCTTTGAGCTACTGCTTAAGTATGTAATGAATGTATTAATGTGCGAATTTGAAATGGTCGATGTTAATGGCACATCCATAATTGTCCGAGTGAAACGAACGATCATGAATGGTCTGTCATTTTCGACCGGATGGGGAAAGATAGTAAATGATCTTTATTTGATCATTTAATGTAATTTTTTGTTGCCAAGGGTATGATGTAAAAAGACGTGATAATGCTCAAGCCAAGCACTCCTCATCGCATGCCTCGTAATAAGATGAAAGGAGGTAAATCATGTACCGAGTGACCCCTAAGTGGGAGGGATATTTACCGCAGCCGCAGCCACAACTCGAACCCTTACCTATTGATGTAAATCTATCACTTGGGTACCAACTCAGTTACACCTCGGGGGCTACTGTCAAAGGTCTGAGCTCCTATATAAGGAGGCTACAGAGTAGATGCAAGAGTACCTTCCACTTCGTTTCCTCTCGTTTCTTTCTCTTTGTCGACCACTCTGCTCAATAGTTCTTCCCGTAATAATATTCGGATACTTAATTATTTGTTCACCACAAATAATTTGTGCTAGATTGTGATTATGATTGTCATTATATTATGGAAAATAAATGTTCAACGTGACCTCGAAGTACGTCGAAGGAGATGAATTTGTTTTAAGGAACTGTGTCGTAAACATACCTCGATTTCTCTCTTTCTCGACTTGATACTCAGCAACCCATTTAGACTCGACAGTCATGTGATTCGACACTCAACTTCCTGACTTGGAACTCAATGTCCCGACTTGACATTTTGCAGCTCCCTCAGAACGACACTCGACTTCCCACTTGGGCTCGGGAAGCACCTGGGCCGCTCAAACCTCGTGACACTCTGGATCACTCGAGAGCACTTGACATTCGACTAACGACGTCCCACTCGAGCATGGATAACCTAGCAACTCGGCCTAACCATCCTAATATGACAATTTGAGATTATTAGCTTAGATTATCTTAACAAAGATAAGTCTAAATTTAAATTTTTGTAATTTTCAATTAAGTAGATTCCTATAACTCTAGAAAATATCTTCAACAAAATTATGGAATATTGTTTAACAGTAAAATACCTAAATAAACTACATATGCCAAATAAATAAACAAATAAAAAAATATATGATTTAACTTAACATATTATTCCATTCTCGAGCAGGTTATGATGATTAAATCCTTATAAATCAAATATATAGAATTTAAGATTCAGTTATGATGTATTATGAGAGATTTTCTCTTTAATGAATAACGAATATAAGATCAGGATAAACTTATACTTTTTAGATTTATCCTAGTAATTTATAAATTTTTTTAGTACTTTAGTCAGTCGAATGCTTGATACCCAATATCAATTATAAAAAAAATAATGATTAAAGGATAACGGATAAAAAACACTTCCTATCATGATCATGATGAATCTTCACATATATTTTATGATTTATCTTAATAATTTATATAAAATTTTAGTACTTTAGTCGGGCCGGCCGGCCGAATGCTTGAATACTCGGCCCGACTAAAGTGAGGCACTTTGCGTTCAGGTCTTCAGAAATAATTAATATTTTTTAAATTTTTTTAAGGGGATTCTGAAAATTATGCAATCTTTGGGCTGCGAAATGGAATTTTCCCGATTTCCAATCATTCAGCTTGTAACGGGCGATATACTAACGAGCGGCGTTTTATCGTCTTCCCGTGTTTGGAATATATCGGCCCTCTCCACTGTTATCTCACTCCGAGCTCCGGGTCACTTCGGGCAGCTACGCCGGCGCTTCTTCTGTGGCCTCCGCATCGACAGGTGCTTGCTCCTCCGATTCGCCCATTCTTTTCGCTTGTTCTATCGTGTTGCTTAATCTCCCCCGAAAGCATATGATTTGATACTCTCTTCGCCGTCGAAGCTTCGTCGATTTGTTCTGGTTTCAGTCAAATCCACCCGGATCCTGTTGCTTCCCTTCTGTTTCGCCCCTTTTGAAATTTTCCTTTGAGGTAAGAACCGAAGGTAGTGTTCTCTGTTAGTGCTTTGATTTTTTTCTTCTATTTCTCCCTGACCTCTTTCCTTATTCTCTTTCCAAAAAATGGTTTTGTTCCTCTCACTACTTTCCTTTGGGGAGAAGTAAAGGCTTTTAGTTATTTGCTTATTTTCCTGTGCGGGCTCGATCCGTGTTCTACGTTGATGGTGATATATATTCTTTTTTTTAGGACATAAATTTGTTAGGAAAAATGCCTCTTACTGATCTAAAACTTCACTGCCTACCACAATAATGTGGGAAATGCCATTTGCTGTCTCTCATTTTGTGTGTTTGTACGTATATCTGTACAACTGATTGATTTGTTCCACTGACAACCTGTGACAAGAATAACTGGCTGCACAATTTAATGATTTGAACTTTGTGTTGCAGATAGGTGTAATTAGGAATCATGGTGAAATCTACCGAGTACTATGATATATTGGGTGTTAGCGTAGACGCGTCTGCTTCTGAGATCAAGAAGGCCTATTACCTCAAGGTAACTAGAAGAATCCTCTGATGAAGATATACTCGAGTCATTCTTTTTCACATATTCTTGTAAAAGACACTTATTTCTGCATCAGAACAGTAAGAAAATCCTCTGGACAAGTTCAGTAGTTCCCAATTATAAAGCGAGTCATTCATGAGTTCTTTAAGTTGAACTCTTTGCAGGTTCAAAATGATGTAAAAGTATTAAACTTGTAATAATAGTGACGTTCTATTCTTGATAATTCACATATAGTTAAGAAGATTTTGTTGAACTTTATTGCCAGTAGATCAGAATGATTACTTGCTCATTTGTATCAATTGAAAATCCTGAACACACAATCACTTTTACCGATGCTTAAATTGAATGGCCAGATCCCTCCTAGTATTTTATATCAGTTTGTCTCATCTAGTTAAACATTTGACGTCGCTATGAAGATTTTGACCTTTTAAATTGCTGATTTTGTCTCTTTATCTGTAGGCAAGATTGGTGCACCCTGATAAAAATCCCGGAGATCCACAAGCTGCTCATAACTTTCAGGTGCTTCCTATTGATGGTTCCTAAAATAGTGGCACAATTACCTAATTTTCTACATGAATATGTTTTAATATGTTAAAAAGAAATAGTTTCTTTTTAGAATCTAGGTTTTATTTGATCCAAATATACGCCTTGCAATTTGCAATCCACAATTTATTGCAATTTGCAAATGGAAGCATATATGACTATACTAATAAATTTAAGATTCATACTTCCCTGTGTTTCGTTACTGTCTTATTAAAATAATATTCTATTTGAAGATACTTGGCGAGGCTTATCAAGTCTTGAGTGATCCTGTGAAACGTGAAGAGTATGACAAGCATGGAAAGGAAGGTCTTTCCCAGTAAGTTCATAGAAAGGATTTTTATATGATGAATCTTCACTGAGATAGCACTGGCATTTTGACTGAATTAAAGGTTCTATTAATGACATTGTTTTATTTTGTCCAGTTACTTATATGTTAGTAATTTTAATATGTCAGAGATTCCATGGTAGATCCTGGTACTGTCTTTGGAATGATGTTTGGAAGTGATTTCTTTGAGGATTATATCGGACAACTGGCTTTAGCAACCATTGCTTCTGTAGAAGCAGAAGAAGAATCAGATATTTCAGACAACAGAAGACAAAGAGTGCAAGAGAGAATTAAGGTATAGTTAGTCTTTCAGCAATCCCTGAATGACCTAATTAGAGAACTCTGATAGAATCAAGTATTGCCACTCAATCCGATCACGTGAGACTTTTTGTTGCTACCTCTCTACATTCTAACCATGAATTGGTATATATTCAGCCAAATTTTGCTGTCACTCACATCTTGCATGTCTGCATTGGCCTTGAGAATTGATCTCTGAAGTTATAGGCAATGTTGCTGAAGAACTTAATTTCTAAGCTTAGTTCATTTGTAAAAATCCAGTGTTGCATTTGGTGGATTTGAGTTTGACTAATCATCCATTGTGCTAATTTTCTTTACCTTGCTATTTCTCTCTAGCTCATATTTGATAAGCTTATTGCTTTGTACATGCGACTTTGGGAGCTAATTTTGTGAATTTGCTGAACAAGCAGATGCAAACTCACATGTACTAATTTTCAATTAACCCTGTTAGTAGCAGCTACAGCTTTACTGTGCCATGAATAATATGGAAGAACAATATTTGAAACTTTTTCTTTTTCATTCCTTTTGCCAGATTTTGCTTGATTTACATCTATTAGACTATCTCATTAAAGTTTTGTTCACCATTTTATACTAGTTTATTGGACGAGTGATATGTAGCTTCGGTATTTTAAATAACTTTCATATGATGCTTTACGGCCATCCAAATCTGAGTGGAAGCAATTACCACAGAACAACAGACATGCACTGGAAATGAGTAGGGACATTTATCTCATCATAGTACTCGACGATGAAGATTGATTTGATGGCATGCCATATTCAATTGCAAGTCCTAATCATTAAGACTCAATTTCTCATGAATGCATTTTGTTACTTCAAAATTGGTATTGGTTCTCTAATGTGTATGATCTAAGAATATAGATGCAAGCCCTCTGCCATGTTGTACGCTATTTATACTTCACTCACAAGGAGCTTTTCTAGATTAATAAGGAGCTTTGTTGGTTCAACATAACTATATTGTGATAATTTCTATGTATCAAAGTGCAGGAACTACAACGAGACAGAGAACAGAAACTAATCCAAACTCTGAAAGATCGTCTTCATCTGTATGTGTCAGGACAAGAAAATGAATTTGTGAATTGGGCAAACTCTGAAGCAAGTCGTCTATCCCAAGCTGGTGAATGCTTATTGACCTCATTATTTCTTCTCTTTTTGTAGTTTTTGAAAGACATGCAATTCCAAAGAAGTGCTTGATGATCAAACTGTAGTAAGTGGTCTTCAATGTGCAAAGTAACCCGGTATTGCACCTCTGGTGCTTAGAAACAAACTAAGAAAGTAATGAACCTTTGCATGGAAAAATGGTGCATTTTTCTCTCTCTATTTTTTTAATCATTGTAAAAGTCCATAATATCTATTCACTGGGGGAAAAATGTGGTTGTGAGTGGTGTTATCCTCAATGTTCTACAATCTTTTGATCAGCTAATAACTAAGACAGTCAAAATAAATTTTGAAACTGCATCTGGTATTGCACCATTGTTATCGGTATTGATTAGCCTTTTCTTTATCAAATTGCCACCTGCTAAAGTGAAGTATTTATTTTTTAGCTTTTGGGGAGCCTATGCTCCACACTATTGGTTATATATATGCTAGACAAGCCGCTAGAGAAATTGGAAAGAGCAAGCGATACATGGGCGTGCCATTTATAGCTGAATGGGTAAGAGATAAGGGTCACCATGTAAAATCACAAGTTAATGCAGCAGCAGGTACTTGCACGATTTTCTACATTTTTTGTTTCTTTCCACGAGTTTTGACATTTCCATTCTTTCTCATTTTAGGGGCGGTGGAACTGATCCAGCTTCAAGAAGGGGTGAAAAGAGAATCACAGGATGCTGAGAACCTCATGAAAATCATGGAAGAGAAAAAAGACGCAATGCTTAGCTCTTTGTGGAAAATTAATGTGCTTGACATAGAGTCCACTCTTTCACACGTCTGTCAAGCTGTAAGCACTGTACTCATATAAGTCATGCCTCACATTGTACTGCATTGGCATAAGGATAAAACTAGATATTATAAATTCCTATGTTCGTCTAGTGTTTTGGTGAGATAATTGGAAGTGCCAGAACGTGCTTTAGATTTTTTTAAGAGAATAATTAAATGATTGATTGAATTCAGGTTCTAAGAGACAATACTGTTTCAAAGGATGTACTGAAGTTACGAGCCACAGCATTGAAGAAGTTGGGAACAATTTTCCAGGTAAGGGAGCTTACTGAGAACTATTTCATTCTAGATATACTGTTGATCTCTAATTCTTAGGTACTGTGAATTAGATGAAGTAAATAACAAAATAAAATTGAATGTGATGGAGTTTGAACATGTGATTTTCTTGATTTCAATATTTTTGTGTTTAAATACGAAATTGGTTGCGGCACATCCTATCCTATCCTGCATAATACATAAGAAGCAGGGCAAGATGAGGTGCGGCGCATTATCTTCCCATCCTATCTGAATCTTGAGTAGGACAATTTAGCTGGGCAACATAATTTACATAAAGTATACAACATAAACTATAATATATTTAATTTTTCTTTAGATTTTATGTGGAAAAAGTGGGGTGGGACATTAAATTGTTATCTCTTTCCTGCTCTATCTTGCTTGCAAGTTATATTTCTTCATTCAATTCCCCTCATTTTAGTGATGGGGCAGGATTCCCAGATGCCTTAGTTAGGATAGGCTAATGTTGTTTTCATTGAAGCATATCAAATTGCTATCTTTATTTGTTCCTTTATTTTGTAATCGTGTTTACTTTGAAGGAGACATCCTTACAATCACATTGGTCATTTCACCAGATATATATTCTTTCACTCATATCTTAGCTGTAAGTATAATTTCTCCAACGCATTGCATAAAGGAATTTCATTTAAATTCATCCAGTTGCTGGTGGCAGAATCGGAAATGAAAGGCTCACTATTATTATTAAAATATAAACTCTAAAAAAATATATAGTTTATTTATTAGTAATAGAATGTGTGTATATCTGAATTCTTTAAATACCTAAAATTATTAATATTAATGAATTATTTAAACCTCATTAAATTTAGAGAAATATATAGATTTATGTAAACTAATTGTCTGCCGTTTTAAACCAATGACTATTGTTTTTTATTACATAAATTTAATAATTAAGATATTATTCAAAACATTATTAAGTATTATTTCAAATATAGTATCATCTCAATATATATAATTATTAAAGTTTAAATCATTCATGGAGGACCTATGTTCCAGCTAAGAAATAAATTATACTCAATCTAGCTTAAGCATGAAATAAATGACTAACATTAACTAAACTAAATCTATAACATAACATGAGCATCATCTAATATATATCCTTAATTTGTATTAAAAAAATAGATTTATTTATTTATTTATATAATCTTTTCCCCCACTGGTTTAGTAAAAATAAAAAAACTCCCATTGACCGATATAATATGGAATATAACATATATGGGGCACCTCCCCTTTGGAGTACCTTTAAAGCTCCAAATCTCCAATTCCAAATGGGAGTTCATTACTTAAGAAAAGAGATGAAATTCTTTAAGAAATAGGGGCATATGAACTTCATTATTTGTTAATCAAATATTTTTAATATTTAATAAAATTATCAATAAAAATGTTAATTGAATGTATTTAATACAATATTCTCCTCCAACTTTCAAGAATTTTCAACAAATCTAATTTGCACTCTTAATTAAAAATTCTCTTTTATTATTCTATTTAAGTCCACAATAATGATGCTCATGGAAGATGGATCATCCCAAAGGACTATGTATTTATTCATGCATGTTTTTGTGAAAAAAAAATGCAAGTATATGAGGTAGATATGCAAAGAATAGGAGTGACATTAAGACATACAACTCTAAATCTTTGATAGGATATCAATCATCATTTTCTAAAATTTCCGATCAAACATAATGTTGTAAAGTAATTTAGTAATTAGTTATGCATAGGTAACAAAATGCTCTGGAATAAAATCTAAAATGTAGCTTTTCATGGCATTGGAAGTAAACTAATAACCTCCTGAAAATATTCATCCTTAAATAATTAATAACAATATGAAATAATGTTTGAAACTATAATATAAATTTAGAGAACATCTGCAAATCTGCATCAGGTATTGTTGAAACAATTTGTTTGTTTAAATGCCATATTACAATAACAAACATATAACTGCAATACAAGTTGTCCCACAATGATTAAAATGATAGGAAAAATAAGAAAGCCATGTACTGAAATAAAAATCTAGAATAATAAAAGAACAAAAGAAAGATCAGAAATAAAGTAGTCATTCTAAGACATTCAGAAGGAAGTTCTTCCTTGATGAATAGAGAAAGGAGATTGGATGGAGAGAAGATTAAGAAAAAGTTGATGTGATATAAGAGAGTTAGCATGGGAAGTTTAAGATTCAGATGCTATCTAATTAAGGGGTTATAACATAAGGAATTATATTGTGTCAGATAATATAAGATATTTTTGTCAAATAAATATGTTAAATTCGGTCTAGAAATGGTACAATATGCATCAATATTAATTCAAACAAAATAAAATTATTATAAGCTTCTAATCGTTCTAATTTGTGCAAGTGAATAGCAGAAATAAATCGAATATTATTTTAACAAAAATAGGTTGACTTTGATTTAACATTGTTTTTAATTTTTTATATTTCGATTACTGTATATGACAGATCAACAATACATCTTATAACACAAACATGTCTCTGAAATCTAAAATCTCTATTATGCCAGTGCTTTTTGTGGTGATCTCTGCCATGAAGTTTGTCTAACTGCAGTCTTGTTCTGAACTATATCAGGGTGCAAAAGCTAACTGTAGAAGGGAAAGCAGCCTTCGTGTGGAGACTGGCACCTGCAATATGTTTAGATCAAAAAGCAATTAGCATTTCAGACTTCTGTATCAAAGTGCTCTGTCGATTGGTGAAGGAAATCCATATTGTAGTGTGCAGGAGCTCATTGGTTGATAATGCCTAGTTGTACTCCATACCCTCTATTAAGTTTGTGGGTCTCTATTGGCATGATAACATGTTTTCATATTCGATTAGGGATTCGACTGCAGCACAAAGATAATTTACCTTGTGTAAGACTCGTTTACTTGTTTCGTGGTTTCCCTGAAAACTATTGATTTGATGAAAAAGGGTATCTTGAATTAGTTTTCTGGATTGCTGACTGTAGATTTAAATTCACAAGTTGCTTCTATATTCATCTGTTTAAGTCAGGAATATTAGCACCAAGAAACTAATTATATGGCTAATTTGGACTTCTACATGTGGTTTCTGCATGCGTAAGGTTCGATATAATTTGTGTCATAGGTTGCTGCTGAGTCCGAACAGACGAGTCATGTTAACATTGACACTCTCCGGAGGTTATATTAGGGTTTGAAATCTAAAGTCGTGGCGATTTTTAGTTTTTGATTGAAATGATATTATTTTCGGTGTCATGCCTACGTTTAAGAACTAAAGAGATGAAGGGAAAGGAATTTTTTTTACATAGTTAAGTTTATTGTTTGTTTTTATTTGGAATGCCACAATTTAAATATTGTTTTATTCTAAGATAAATCATAAAAAAAATATTATTTTAATTTTAACATGTGTTGGGGTGTTGTGTATTAATATGATAAGTTAAGAAAATAATATTAATTTTGATAATTTATTAGACTAATATATTTTGATTATTTTGTTTGGCAGATGACCACGAGGATGATTAATAAAAAGGATCTTAGTCTCATATTCTTTAGAAAGGGATAAATCATGAACAACCCATTTACATGAGAGGTCAAACACTCAATGAATTATTTTTACATTTATTAAAATAATCACTCATATAAATATCAATTACATTAATTCATGGAGACAATAATACTATCTTCTTATAATCATATAAGGTTTAGTGGTCAAGTGAATTAAATGTTGATCGTCAAGAGTTGCCATTTTACACGTATAAACTAGATGGTGAAGTTGTATGGATCAATATTTCAATTTATAATTTGAAGGACGGGGCTTGTGATCAATGATTGGAGTGAGAAGGACAGAGGGGAGGTATTGGAAGAGAGGAGGAAAAATAACTTTCACTTGGATTAGCTGTACTCAGGCCTAGGGGAAAAAAAATGATACATTAGAGGCAAAAACCTCATCAAAGATCGATCATACCAGAATTATAGAATAAATGCCATGTATCCAGACATAATGCTGTTCACCTTATGGTAATATTGACTACAGTTTTACCAAGTGAATAATAAATAATAACCAGCTACAAGGGACATACATTGCAGCTCTTCTTACAATAACCATGTGAATCCTTGGTGCCCACCATATATTGAGGATTTTTCACACACTCGCCTGCTGAGGCCCACTGCGGGCAAAGAACATTCTCATCTTCACACCCTGAGCTGGAGCTTGTTTTGTGTGGTTTCTCGAAAGACCTCACATGAATCCATTTTGTTGCGGACCATTTTTCGCCCTCTATGACAGGGCAGCTTCCATGCAAACTCTCGGAGTCCGTTGTCGCATCAGGGTGAAGGCTAAAGAACAGCAAGGCATCACCTTTTGAAGGTTTTACTGCAGAAACAAAATCATAATTTGTAGATGAAATACTGAAAGAATTAGAATCAGAAAAAAAAATTGTTCAGTTCGATAGCTGGTATAAGTGATACCTGCATAACCATTTTTTGCACAGTCTGACCAGGTGTCATCCTTCAACTGAGATAACTTCCCCTGAGATGATAGAAAAAGAGTATGGGCGTCTCTTTATGCAACGCGTATTTAGTGATGGATCTATTACCTTTGCAGAAGGAAAGATGGTCTCTCCACCCTTCTGAACATTGGATAGGTACATTAATACTGTGGCGATACGATGACCTCCCAGTTCTTGATTGGCTTTGTCGTGAAAGAAATCAAAATGAGGCTCATATTTTTGGCCAAGCTCATAATGCAGTATTTGAAAGGACTCGCCATTTTCTGAAAAAAGGTGGAAAAAAGTAAGGTCATTTAGGAATAATAAATTCTTTTACGCAGCAAATCTTTTAATTTAAGGGATGTAAGGAACCTTCTGGAAGGAAGGTCCAAGCAGCAATCCTCTTCTCAATTCTTGCAACAACTTCATCCTACAAGAAGATGGTTGCAAATTTAATAAAACTAATCTTCATAGTGTAGCTCAACTGCAACTACCACAGAAGGGGAAAAAAAGGATGATGCTGATGGCATGTTGCTCGGGCGGATGAATAAGAGGGAAAAGGGAAGGGGAAGGAACAAAGAAAAACACATGAAAAAATGACAGACTGCATAGTGTTTCTTTCTGTCTTACGCCACTATTCCCTCCCATCCTCTTCCCAACATCTATCCACACAAGTAAATAAATCACAAAGGACAATATAAAATGCTTATCTCTGCATAAGAATGTGTGTCAGCATGCATGAGAGTGTGCGTTGGCTTTGTGTTGTGTGTGCACGCTTGTGCACATTTGTTTACATGATTCCGAGAAGAAAAAGAAAAAGCAATTCAGTGGGTCATTAGCATTCTGAAACAACTTCAAGCAAAAAAACAAGAGTTGCCTGGAGCATTTAAGGTTGACAATTCAAACTTTACTTCACTTTTAGACTATTTGGCATCAAGAAGGAAAAACTGCTAATTGCAACTTTTCCATCAGGAATCTATGGGTCCAAATCAACTATAAATTGCATTTACTATCTACACACACATATAATGTGTCTCTAATAGTGACATGATCGATGGACTGACATTTAACTCTCTCTCTCTCTAAATAAAAAGTACTAGTAATTACATCAAAATTCTAAAACAACACTACGGACAAACTGCAATTATTGAAATATTGGTGATTCATAACATGATATTGCATCATAATAGATAATCTGATATGATGTAAAGAAGGAAGACAATCTAGAATTGAGCCACTTCACAGCTGGGTTGTAATGTATCTGTGGTGTAGGATTTTAGAAGATAATCTAAAATTGGGCCACTCATGTTCATTAATAGTTACGAATAGGGTGTTCGTATTTGAGTAATGACCAGACTCATCTATATTTGTTGTAGAACTCACCATCTACCTCACAGCTGGGTTGTAATGTATCTTCCTCATGTGTCCATGTGATGTTGGACCTGGTCGTTCAAATTAAATCTCTTGGTCAGTAAAACAAGGAGATCACTATGGTTGATGAAGTGACATTTGGAAGATTGAGCATGCCTTTATGCAAGTAACTGTATGCATAAGTCAACATTTGAGCCCACTTTCAGTTAGCCACACCATTATGAGGTTAAAATTACCTGACAAGCAAGCTATTGCAGTGACCAACTAGAGGAGTATGAAATAAAGGGGCAAGGCAATAAGATAGTATAAGGAGTTAGGAGTCCACTATAGCATGGGATATGGTTAGATAAACAAACTTGAAGCGTGAAGGCCTAGAGGTAAGTGAGCCGATAGAGCTGAAGATAGCAATATAGTTCCTCACGTTCCTCCTTGTGGTTAGCAATCAAGGAACCATTAATGACATACCTCCTTGCAGCTAGCACTCAATGACTCAAGGAACCACAAGATATTCCAATCAAAGTAAGTAAATCTAGTATTGGGATGCTCGTACAAGGACCTCAATTTCTTTAGAAAGTTCCAAGCAAGGACCTACAAAAATAAAGCTAACCCACTTGAATGGCAATGCGACAATATCTTGAAGTAGCAACTTACGGGAATTATAGTAGCCAGACCTCATTTTCATTCTAGGGCCAATTATATAGCTAGTGAACAACAAAAGACGAGACACGCTCTCAATGACTAGGTGCCACCCAGTGAGTTATTCTAACTTCTTCATTCTTTCTTTGGCAACAAAGAAGAAAAGGGATGTCTCAGCAAAATAATAAGAATCAGCCATAGTGGAGACTATCCCTACCTATTCTTACAGATCCACTATAAGTTCAGAAAGCTTGGGCATTGGAATCGTTTACATGGGGAACCTCTCCAAATAGCTAAGGCGGGGCAAGCATGGTTACCACAATCTTCCCTCCTGCGAGTACAGCATAGAGATAACAAACCTAAATAATATGTTGTTGTAGAAGTTGTTCCTTTGAAAGGTTATACAACTCTAGCAAAAACAATCAGTTCATCCTACAAACTAACCAGGGAAACTGAAATGGGTGAAAGAAATAGTATTTTGGTTGTTATTCAACGGTATCTTTTCCCAGATCCTGAAGTGACACAGGTTGCATGCATTTGGACTGACTTTTTTTATGACATACAAACTACAGCAACGATGAGCACTGAAATTACTAAGAAGATCTTCATCAAATCTCTCACAGCAAATGCTCTTTGCATTGGCATGTCATGTATAGCGAACTGATTGCAAAATGTACTGAATCCTGGAAGATATACGTGCATCAAGCTTGCAAAATGCATAGAACAATGAATAATTTTCATGAAAGGGCCAGAAACATTAAACATTACCTGCCTCTTTCCGATGAACATGCCAGAGCTAGTCCGCACCTCACTCATCAAACTCTCCCCCGAATCATTATCCGCGACCATAGATTTCTCCAACTTATCCTTTGCCTGGTTCCAGAACGCTCGTCACTAATCGAACCCATAGAAAACCCCAAATTCACGATATGTAATACAGAAAAAAAAAGTCGAAAGATTCCAACCAGAGAGATGAAATGGTCGCACTCCTCGTCGGAGAGGAATCCCTGATACAAGAAAGCCCTACCAATCACCAAGAGCAGAGTGAAGGCCGAGGCCGAGGCAATCCTAAAAGAATAAGAAGAAGGCGGGCGGGGGATCCCTCACCTGGGATTCCACGACAACTCAATTACTCGAGAAGGATCCAAGAAGTCGGAGTCCGCCAGGCCGAACGGCGATCCGAGCAGAAGAAGCGAGAGGAGAAGGGGGAGGAGGAGACGATACGAAGAGGAGGAGGATCCCATCACCGTGGAGGCGGCGGAGAAAGGGGAAGGGAATCAGATCGGTGAACGCGGAGAGGAGACGACAGCTAGCCGGTCTACGCAGGCGGACTCTTCGCCCTCCTTAGTCCTTCCTCGAGCTCCGGTGTGGTTACGCCTCCACTTGCAATGGCTGATGGTCATCGGTGGGCTTTGGCCCACTGTTACATATATGTAATTTTAATCAAATTGAAGAAAATATTAAGTCACTTTACTTTAAAATATTATACGTCTTTTTATCAAATTGCATAAATAAATTTATCTATTATCTAAATTATATAATTAATTTTTTAAAAAATTAAATCACGTATTTCATATTAATTTTATCTCTTCCCGAATTGATTTGATTTATTTCTATGACAAAAAAAATTAGGAGCTCTAGTTTGATTTTTATCCAAACTTTATTGTGATTTGACTCAACTAAGACGTGGATAGATTATAATTTACCAAAAATGAGGGGTGAATTAACAACTCAGTCGAGCTTCGCTATTATTGGAGCTCAGTGAATAGCCCTGTCCCTCCTCTCAAGCCCTAACCCCGACGATCCGTTTGGATTGGCTCCGCCGGAGCAGCGGCTGTGATCGATGGACAGATACCAAAAAGTGGAGCAGCCGCGACCGGAATCCACCATAAGCGAAAACGAGGTACGAATCACAAGTCAGGGCGTCATCCGCAACTATGTTAGCTACGCCACGAGCCTGCTTCAGGTGTTGACATCTTACATCGCTGATCTATTTTGTTGCTCAAGTTTCTGCCATTTTACATGCTTGTTAATTCTAAGCAGCTCTATGAATCGAGATTGACGATCAATGAGCAGTTTTCTCTTGTTTGATTTATGAATTGTGAATGCTCCGATGGTCGATGACCATTATCTTCTTAACAATACCTTTTTTAGCATGAGAATAAATACGTAATGCCTAATTATTTTTTGAAAATATTCTGAAGTTGGATAGTTGATGGATTGATCAACTGGGGACGCGAGCATGTCTGCGAAAAAAGACTTCAAAATAAATGCTTGCGCAGAGTGAAGCTCATAAGAGTCATTGGATATCGCTGACATTTTTCTCCCGTTATATTCTGATTGTTGGAACAAAATTGGTAATTTTAACCATGTAACATCTTATGGTAGAACTTAGAAGTTGCATCCAGATTGTTTCTGCCATATTGTTACTTGGACATAAATGTCATATGGGAAGTCCTTGACATGATTATGTTCCCACATAATGTTGTGCACCTCGTAGCCTTATTCGTTGAATATATTTCTTTTAGAAAGGAAAAGGAGATTGTCTGCATTGATTAGCTAATTGCATAACATTGGAACTTATGCGGTCTTCCTAGTTTCTGATTTTCTCATATGCTTGCAACCTGTGTACTTCTCCTAGCATTTTCTATTTTCATCACACACAATATCCATAGCCTTATAACCATAATTCTTCAATAAAGTTAGTAAATGACGTGATTTACCTTGTTTTAAGGTTGAACTTTTAATCTGATAAACTCCTAGATTATGGATGATAATTTCTCCTGTTTCCTAAATCTCATTCTTGTGATCTTTGATATCTTGTAGACTGAAATTGGAGTTTAACTAACACACTTGGTCTCAACGATCACAAACTTGTGAAATGATGCTTGAAATCCTTAATTGCATGAGGTTATTACTTGTTACAATGCAATGAACATCTTACTTAATTGCCCCTAACAATGTCATTGAGCTGTTACTCTCAAGGAATTTATATCAATCCCGGTTACTTTATTGCAAGATCCAACAGCAGCCACCAGACCACTATCTGCCATCTGAGGAGCTTGGATCTAAATTGCCAACTTTGCCTGGTGGGTCGCTGATGTGTCTGTCAATCCCCTCTTTACTCACTGACCATAAAGACCTCGTAAACTCTCACATCCATGTGAGTGGCCTCCTGCAAACCTTGCATTGACATCAAGGTTTGCATCAAGTGATCCTCTTTGTCTCCAAGCCATCTGCTTTGTCTTATAATCAGCTTCTCTGACCTCTAACTTCACCACAGAT
The DNA here is from genome assembly GCA_038050645.1 of Hedychium gardnerianum. Lineage (NCBI taxonomy): Eukaryota > Viridiplantae > Streptophyta > Magnoliopsida > Zingiberales > Zingiberaceae > Hedychium > Hedychium gardnerianum. Next base: position 1,473,442 of record JBBUKS010000002.1, on the reverse strand, counting down.
TTGAAAATTGTTGACTCATCATCCTCAGATCAGCCTCCTGTAGGTTATTTTCTCTTCCTTATCTCACAATCAGAAATCCAGAGCCAACCTATAGGTTCTTTTCTTTTTTCCCTTTAGATAAGCAATTAATGGTATTGTAGTGTACTTCTCTTGCTTTCTGCACCATATTTGCTGTTCTTTCCCTCCTCTTGCTTCTACATTTATATGTTCTTGGAGTTCTCCCTCCTATTTTCTCAGTTTGCTTTTTTGTTCTCCAAGGCTTAGTTTGCGTTCTAGTTTTCCTTCTACCGGCATTTCAAATTTCTCTTCTGCTCTCTTCCTTTTGCTTCTTCCTCTTCTCTTGATTTCTCTTCCCTTCTAAAAAATTAAATCTATTCTATTTGTATGTAGTGAATAACCAAATAGTGCAAATGCCCTGTTCTTATTTTGCTATATCCAGCAAAGGGTTGAGTTGTACTATCCATCTTCAACAAAGACCTAGATCTCATGTTCTCATTTTGTAGCAAAGGGTCGAGCTATGCTATCCATTTTCCCTCTAAGACCCTCAACTGTTTTCTTTTTCCCTCAGGTTATTGCATGCAATTAAACGAGCCACTTTTGGGAGAGGCCCACTTAAGAGCTGTTTTCTGAAAACTCCATTTATCCCAGTTTCATTTTATCTTTTCTCTCTTTAGCCTCTGTTACTGATGTACTGGTTGGTTTGAGGTCAAAGGGACTGTTGCTTGCGTGCTTCATCAACTGTCTCCAAAGTTTTGCTGAAGGGATCATTAGTTGTATGCTTTGTTAACTCATGTTTTTTTATATTCATCTAGTGTGACTATTAGGCTTTTATTTTATCATGATGTTTAAGTCTACATTTTTTAGCCGGTCCCAAGCTCGGATAAAGGAGGAGGGTTGCGTTAGGTTGCCAGCCAGCGTTAAACTATGACAAATTTCAATGAATGGATCAATTAC
>JBBUKS010000002.1:1445608-1461236 GCA_038050645.1 Hedychium gardnerianum | reverse complement strand
TATTTTCAAAAGTTTAATGTAAGATGGATTTAATGCTTTATCTTGAAGATATACATGTCGTTTTGTAGTTTTGTTAAAAAAAAAAATTACTTAACAAAGAATCCAAATTGTCAATTAGTTTACTCCTTGTGGTAAAAGACGAAACGCTCGGCCCAGCGCTTCTTCCCGTTCGTTCCAGGATTAACACAGAGGAAGTAAATCACGATGGCTAGTCTAGTTAGACCTCATTGTGACAACATCTTATGCATTAGCCAACAGTTCATCCCGTGGGGACTAGTCAATTAGTTTACTCTTATAAGAGTGATAATTGGAGGAAAATGTCATAATTGGAGGAAAATGTCACAATGGGGTAATAGTTAGATCGGTCAAATTTATATTGGATTTTAAAATTAAATTGATTTTGAAGAGTTAAAATTATATGTTTTTAAAAAAAATGAACAATCAAAAAAATTAAAATTATTTATAAAATTTTAAAATTATCTACAAACTTTTAAAATTATTTCAAAATTTTAATTTTTTAAAATCGTAATCTATTTTTAATGAATTATTTAAAATAAAATAATTTAAGATTTGATTTGAAATAAATTATAAATGGCAAAAATCAAAAGGACAATTATAATTACTTTTTAAAAAAATAATAAAAATAAAGAGTCTCTTCGGATATTTTATTTCTAAAATATTTATCGATAATTACTATAACATATAAAAATTATAAAATAAATAAGTGCTGCACTGTTACTTTTTACTTCTAATGTGATTGTAGCAATTAGTTCGCCACTAAAATGTATAAAAATTCAGGTAGAAAATTTGTATGGAGTTAAGACGGTTGCCCTCAACATAAAAATGTATAAAATTTATCAAGTAATTACTTTTTCTCTTTTTTAATATTATTGTAATAACTATAATTAACTATTATAATATTACAATATATAAGAGTTACATCGTACGTGCTGTAATATATAGAAGTTATTGACTGATTATTATAACTATTTGAATTTGAATTAACTAAAAATATAAGTTAAATTTTTTTAATTTAAATATTTTTTTTTTCATTTTTATAAAAAAATATTTTTATTTTTATTTGTACGAAAAATAATAACAAAAATATAAATTTATATATTATAATTATATTAATTAACTATTATATTAATTAATTTTTATTAATTTATATAATATATATTTACATAGTTAAAATTTATATATTTCAATATTGGAAATTATACTTTAAATAAAGTTTTATAATTAAATTTATTCAAAATATCTAAAATCATATATTTTTAAAAAATATTTAATAAATTGAAAATTGAAAATTTTTAATTTTTAAAATTATTTTAAAATTTAATTTATTCGAACAAATTTAAATTTTTTTAATTATAAGCAACCTACCAATCTCTTATAATTTATTAATTTACCACCAAATAAATTATTTAAGCAAATATTTTATATCTAAGATATTAATTAAAGAATATTTAATAAAACAATTAAGTAAATTTTATAACAAGAATCTTTTAATAGTTTTACAAGATATTTCTTATTTTTTTTATTTGATATAAAAAATAATGACGAGCATTCTAATTTATATATAATAATTACATAAATTAACTATTATTTTACTTAATTAATTATTAAATTATATAATATATTTATAAATATACATTATCTTAAATACTAGTGTTTATATATTTATATTACAATCTAAAATCAAATTGATTTAGAATATTTAAATTATATGTTTAAAAAAAATTAACAATAAACAAAATTAAAATTATTTACAAAATTTTAAAATTATCTACAAATTTATTATTTTTTAATATTTTTTTAATAAATTATTTTTTAAAAAATAAGGTTTGATTTGAATTAATTACAAATAGGAAGTCATAACTTTTAATTATAATGTTTTCTACTTTAATTTTTATATATTTTTAATAAAAATTATAAATTTATATATTATAATTATATTATTTTATTTAATTAATTATTAATTTATATATAATTATAGTTTATATAGTACTTAATTATTAATTATAAATATCTATATTAAATATGAAGAATAGTATTCCCGTCACCTTCCGTGCGTATTTTCATGATTTTTTTTTGATATATTTTTATAATTTCTTTAACTTTAATACTATAATTAAATTAAAATCTAAATTTTTAATTCTTTATTAAAAAAAATAAAGAAAAAAAATATATTTAATATAAAAGTTTAGATAACACTGATATAATAGATATATAACACTGTTATAAAATATAAAATTATATTTCATTTTAATATAACGGTTTTAGTTATAACCGTTATATTACAAATTTATTCTAAAACCCTTAATCTTCTTCCTTCGCGACTTCACGCCGCCGAGCTTCTGCCCTCGCGACTTCACGCCGCCGGCGGCAGACGATCGCGACTTCACGCCTCCGGTAGCTGACGATCTCCATTTTTTCGACAACTGCAAGCATCTCCCCTCTCCTCAATTTGAAATATACAAAAGCTACTGCGTACCTGTCCATCCGAAGAGTGGTCGCCGCCTCGCCGCTACTGATCTCTCACCGGTCGCGTTAGCCGCTGCTTCCAGGTAAGTCTTCAGCGTTTATATAGGTTATTTTTTTGATTGATTGTAGTCCCGTGATCGACAGAATCGGATCATTCCTTCTGTCGCGCACTGTGCTGTGCCGGTAGGTTACTGGAACGGTAAAAACAGTCCGTTTTGGGCGGCACGGGTCGGCACTTCAAACGCTCATATAACTACACTATGATGTTCTTATGTTTATTGAAAAGTTATTCAAGGTAATCAAAATGTGTTTTTGTTTCAATAAAGGAAATTCAAGAAAGGAGCTTGTCTTTTCTATTATAGTGTACGTGTTCCTCTGCAGTGTTGTTATACCTTTCAATAATGATATAAGATGGATTGTTGGTCAGTGATTTGTCAAGTGACTGCCCTTCTTTTATGTGGATTAGAAACCTTTGAGTCGTGACATGGATTTGGACAAGAGTCCTTCGGACTAACAACATTGAATTTCACCCACACATGCTACCGCTTGACATAGAACTTAGAATGCACAATACCTACCTGCTAACCTCATTCATCTCTCACCTACTAGACTCTAATCAGATTAACACCTAAAATTTAAGTAAAACATCAAGGGTCAAATGGAAATGATTAGGACAGTCACCTAGGTGGATGCTTGTTGTACCACTTCAGGTGGAGGGAAATTACACATATAGATGCTCACATGGTCGGATTGTCAGTCCAAGTGGACAAAAGACGACTTGTGCAGACATCATAGACTTGGGCGATTCTGTGCTTAGGGAGAAAGGGTTGTTCATGACTGATGATTCAGTGGAAAGGGTAAGATGAGGCGGCGGCATGGCACTTGCTATGGCGCACTTGCCATTAGTCAACCAGTTAGAGAGAAAGAATGGAAGGTGTCAAACTCTTCCCTTATTGACCCACCTGTATCAAATCCTAAGATGAATCAGTTCATATAAACTTTAGAGAGAAATAACCCTACTGTATTTTGTTCTTCCCTCCTCTCACTCCCTTTCAATTCCCTTTCCCTGTCTACTAAAACACATCCTTAAGCTTGATTTGTATTTGCATTGTTCATCTGCTCTTTTACTTTCTTTGTTTGCTCTATCATCATTATTTCAAAATTACAATTTATAATATGATATATTAGAGTCTACCATTTCTTTGATTGGCTTTGTTGGACTTTTCATACAATTGCAGGCTTGTGATTGATTTATCCAAGTGACAAGGAGTCTAAACACCCAAAAAAAAAAATCAGAGAAGGAAAAGAGGATAAAGAGGATGTTGTATATTATTGGATTAGGCCTGGGTGACGAGAGGGACATCACCCTCAGAGGTCTTGAGGCTGTCCACAGCTGTGACAAGGTCTATGTTGAAGCCTATACCTCCCTTCTCTCATTTGGTCTTGCTTCTGATGGTCTCTCCAGAATGGTATTGACCTTCTTTCTCTTCTCTTCAATCGCGATGACTCAATGAGTTTAGTGCTCTTAATATGCATCCTTCGTTTCAGGAGAAACTGTATGGGAAGGACATTGTAGTTGCTGATCGAGAGATGGTTGAAGAGCATGCAGATGCTATTCTCTGTGAAGCTTCTAATTCCAATGTTGCTTTCTTGGTCGTTGGAGATCCTTTCGGGTACTTTATTCTTCCACCTGACAGCCATAGAGTGTTGTTATGTGCTTGAATTTTATATATATCTGGATCTTCGTAACTAAAAAGGTGTTGCATCTGAATTTTGTAAATGTGAATTTTACCATTGCTGAAGGTTTGTTTCAACATATCCTCACTTTGAATAGGTTGAATTTCATGCTCCTTGCAGATTCATGTGTAATAAATGATATTGTACAATATATTCAACTTTCAAGTTATATATCATTAATTTAGATTTCATAATCTTGTGATGTGCATACTAAGAGATTACTAGGTTCTCCTTTTACTATGTGTACAAAGTGATGATTTAAAAATGGGTTATTGGTGTTAACAGTATGTCTTCCTGCCTACTATTGTTGTAGAAAGTACTCAGCTTTCCTGAAAAGACTAAATGAGCTTTCTTTAAGAAATCATTTAAAATCTCACTGTTCTTTTTGTCTAGTTATCATCTCAACATTAGAGTATACATTTCTTTAGTAAAATCACTATAGCTTGAATTACGGTATGATCAAAAATCTATTGTCTAGCTGGCTATTTAGTTAAAACATTTTTGTTCGATAATTTCCATTGTAATATTTTTGCACCTCATTTACTTCTATGAATGTGATATGAAATTATACTGTTTTAATCTAGATCTTTATCTTCTCCTCAGTTTAGTGTTTTCACTCTTCAGATGTGCTATCACTACTACACGTCTTTTGAGGAACCAGCAGTTTCCCATCACTTTCTTGTGTGATCATTTGTAAAATTACTTAGATTTATCTAGATAGATGTTATATCTAGATTTCAGCTTGATTCATCTGATATTCACACTGCAATTTTAATGCATTTTGACATTCACTCTTTTTAAAAAAGAAAAATTGGCGATATGTTTTTTTTTTCTTCACCAACTATTTTCTATATTATACTGCAGAGCAACCACCCATACCGACCTGGTTGTTCGGGCCAAAAAAATGGGGCTGGAAGTCAGAGTCATACACAATGCTTCAGTTATGAATGCCATTGGAGTTTGTGGTTTGCAACTTTACCGCTATGGTGAGACAGTTTCAATACCTTTCTTTACTGATACATGGAGACCTGATAGTTTCTACCCAAAGATCCATAGAAACCGACAACTTGGCTTGCACACTCTCTGCTTGTTAGGTCAGTTCTTTATACTCTTCAGTTTATAAACTCTTTGTATGTGTGCTCTGAGAGTTATAGATATTTGAATAAATCCTAAATTGTAAGTGCACACTTCAAAAAGCTTAGTTGTTCATACTGCCTTATATTGGTAACAACTAGGTTATTTTGTCTAGAGGAATTGGAGAAAAGAGAAGCACAGCAAAGACATAATCCAGTGGCTTAGTAAAAGTTGCATAGTTGATTCATGACTCTTGTACGTCACGTGGCCAAGTCTAAGCCAGAATCAAACTTACATAAGCGTCCTCATTAAACCCTAGAATAACATGTTTTCTATGGCACAATGAATCACTTCTAATTACTCTAACTTTTTGATGTGATTTATTTAGCCTAGATCCGGGATTTAAGACATGAATTTTTGGTTGTGCTTGAGGGAATAAACATAATGGAGGAAATTGATGGCATATTTCGCTTTGATGTTTTATTTGCTTTGTTAAAGCTCTATTCCTTTTATTTAATTTATTTATTGTTATTTAGAAAGATGATGCTTTTGAGCAGCCTTAGCGTCCAACATGTAGACATGCTGATCCTTTGTATGACATTGTCAAATTATTACAGTTAATCATTCCTCTTCTATTCCCTCAGTGCTGTAAGCTAAGAGTCTTAAGATGTTTCTCCTCTGCTTGTACCCCAACATGAAATGAGTCATTATGTGGTTGACGTATGACACAAGAATCTATTTGTTGCTATTTTTTAAAATAATCAATGAATCCATATGATTATGTACTGTGTTGTTTTGAACTTAATATTGTACCCTATCCACGTGATATTGTTGCATATGCAACACTAATTAGAACAGGAAATAATGGCTGTTTTATGTCAGGCTGTTCTATTTTTTTCAATTTGATTTAGGCTAAATTATGTGAGCTCGCATTCTACAAAGCTTTTTTGGTACTAAGATGTCACTGGATATCATATTTTTTTTCAAGATTTAATACAGTTTTAGAATCTGCAGATATACGTGTGAAAGAACCATCTTTGGAGTCATTGTGCAGGTACTGCAAAATAAACCAAACTTTGTTCTGTAACCTGTGCGTGCCTAATGCCATATGTTGTTGAAGAACTTTGAAATGCTTTATTTTATTTTGGCATCAGGATGACTGTTTCAAATTCAAACACGCAATTTATATTAGTTCTTTCCTTACATTAAGTATCTCGTTTTTTCTTTCTTCATCTTTTAGGTGGATAGGAGAAGTTTCTACTAGTTTGTTTTCCTCCATTCCCTAACCACATTCTTTGTTTTTTCTAGATTTAGTCATAACTTGTTTTGCTAATATTTCATGTCCCTTTGATGAATTTCCAGAGGAAAGAAGTGTTATGAACCACCAAGATATATGCAAATCCACACTGCCATTAATCAATTATTGGAGATTGAAGAATCAAATGGAAAATCTGGTACATATCTGTCTGCAATATGCCCTTTCTCCATTTCAGCAATTATTCACACTTCATTCCAGAAATGAAAGACCCAAGTATGGATACCACTGCAAGATATTGGGGTGTTCAATGTCAATGTGTGCCATTAATATGCTTTTTCATGCAAAACCAGGAGTTAAATGCATATTCATGCACGTCATCTAAAAAGATTATGGTGTATTTGTTCTTATATTCTCATGATTGTTGATATTTTCAAGCATGATATTCAGTTTCTTTACTCACTCAGGTCTTATGGGCCAAGCTCTCCCTCCTTTTACTGGCATATTTAATGTCAAGTCCTTCATCTTAAGAGGACCAATCACTTTATGCACCTATAATAACCAACACATGAGAGAAATCTACTGTCAGCAGACTATTGTTTCCTTTATTTATCCTTCAATACAATCTTAACTTTGCATGCCAATCTGCATGTGGATATTTTCTATCGAAGAATAGTATGTGTATAACCTGTAAATATGTTCGGTTTATGGCTATTTTCTGATGGCATTTCAAACTTTTTTGTTGTAATTTTCTTTTAGTCCTTCATTGTCTAATTCATCTCTGTGGGATAAAGGTGATTTATTTTGATCAGATGGTAACCATTTGACTGCTTTCCAGCTTATGATGCAGAAACAAAGTGTGTAGGAATTGCTCGCCTCGGCTATGAGGATCAGAAGATCGTTGCTGGATCAATGAAAGATTTACTTGATGTAGATTTTGGTCTGCCTCTTCATTGCCTTGTAATAGTAGGCGAGACACACCCTGTGGAAGAGGAGATGTTAGACTTTTATTCAATCAAGTCAATAAATGGATAAAGATCAATTCCTGTAAGGTGATACACATGCAGGTATGCAATAACAACTCATGTTTGTTGAATGCTGTTTTGTTTAGCATCTCTCCTTCATATTACCTCTGTCGAATTGGTAATCCTGTCAATTCACAAATGACAATCACACCAAATAGATTTTGTCAACATGGATTTACCATTTAAAGTTTGACAACCCATTATGGTGCCGCAAGTCAAATGGTTTGCCAACCAACTGTAAGTCATTTAACAAATGAAACAGGTCATGTAGAAATCATTAGTGGCAGTATGTATCCTTGGTGCTATTGTTAATACCTGTATTTTTTTTCTCTTTAATTGGAAGTTCAATAATGTTGTTTTTTGCCCATTTGTAAGGCTCTTGTTGTTACACTGCACCTTAATACTAGGACCCCAAAACAATCAAATAGGTCCATAAACTCCTGTGGATAACTGGATTTCCCAAGTCACAAATTATTTGCCAGGGAACTTCCATCAGAATTTTGTTTTCTTTTACCAATATCATGGCTAAAGCTACAGTTGGTGGAGCTCATAAACACCATTCATCCTCCATTTTTCATGCCTCAAATGACAATCCAACATATTGCTTAAGATGTTTATCCATTTTCTCACTCTTTGTTGTTTCCAAACTTGCAGGACAGAGAGCATGGTGATGGAGCGATGCTTAGTTTTCATGCTTGGCGATTGAGGAAAACATAAATTTTATGAACAACATCTGCTCTTCTGTTCCAACTGCTCTCTTAACGATATGTGGAATTTATATATATCATCTAATCGATCATTGACATGGAGATGTTGTTTGTTAACTAACTAATGGATATGTTTTCTTTAAAGATGTTACATTAACATTTTCATGTTGCCGGCCACATGAAAATCATATGATTTTTTTTTTCTTTTTCAACAAATATATCAGATGAATTTGCCAATATATATGCTTGCATAGTTTAATTGAATTGTGAATAGTATTTGATGTTACATAAATCCTCACCCAGACAAGTTAATTCAAAATAATATATAAGCAAAATTATATTTTTATTCATCAAATATTTAAATAGGCCCGCGCTCTCAATTGAACCTCGAATGATTAATCCGATCTGGTGATCGATCATCATTTAATGAAGGTTCATCTAAATGATCAGTATTTTAAGATTTGTTGGAGAAAAATACTCTCAATTGAACCTCGATGATTAACCAGGTCAGATAACATCGGATTTGGGATGATTGATCCGGTCCCACGGAAGTTTTTTACCGGCCATCAGGGTAAATCTGGAAGCGCTAATTGAGATCTATTTAAATGATCAATATTCTTAGGCCCATTTTTTATTAGAGGAAAAAATTTCTATAATACACCGTAATTAAATTCAAATTTTAAAACATTTCATTATGAACACAGCCCTCACATGACATCATTGTATAATTTCCTATTAATCCCCCCAATAATTTTGGAAATTCCATATCGTAATGGACCATTAAGATGTCAACAAGTGTCGGTCAATATCACATTCCAATTCAACGATGGTTCTACGGTAATTACTGTCAAATTCCTGTCCCATTCCCAAACTCTCCCTTCGCCTCAAAGAAAAGAACACATTACATATGTCACGGGATTCATTCAAACGCCGCTGGTTATTTGCTGTGAGACACCGAAATTACAAGTAATTTCACTATTGTTCCTGCTCAACCGTTATCCAAGCGGAACATTTTAATAACCAAAATATATTTTTACAAAATAGTACACGATCAAAATTGAATTACTTTTAGAAATAATTTCATTCCCTTCAATTTTTTTTGTATTGGGATTTACATGAAAGTTTGTCTTTAAAAACGAGATAAATATTTAGGGGGTAAATACAAAATGACATCTTCCAATAAGGCATGATTACGCAATATAAAAAAAGAAGTTTAAAGCTATAAGCATAGTACTGCGCACCACTGCCCTCTCCAGTTTAACTCTTCCCTGTCCTCTCTCTCTCTCTCTCTCTCTCTCTCTGCCTCCGCTCTCCTAACCCTAATCCGCCTACCCGTGAGCTTGACCTCGTCTCGATTTCTCATACTCCGTCGCGGCAATGGGCGCATTGGAGGAACCGCTCGGCGGTGGTGATGCGGACTGAGCAGATCTGGTGCGGGACGCGATGGGGAAATCCGAAGAAGAGCAACCGCCCGAGCCGCCGGAGCCTGCGACGGAGCCTCCGGAGGGTAATGCCTGCGATGGGTACCCGCGCTGCCGCTCCATCGGGCGGATCGTGCGACCGCGCTGCGTGGTCACGCTGATCGTCGCCCTTGCGATGCTGCTGTCGGTGGTGTTCTGGCTGCCACCCTTGTTGCGCACGGGCGATGACGCTGGTCGCCCTGATCGGGACCCGCGGTTTCCAGGTGAGGTGTTTCGGAGTTTGGATCTTCGTCTGTTTCTTTTGGAGGCATTGCGCCTTGGCTGCGTCGGTGGATCTTGGCTTGATTTTATCTCCGTTTTATACTTGCAATAGTCGTTTAGATTTCCTATAATGTGGCGTTGCATACTTGCATTAGTTAGATTTGTTATCCAACTGGTCACGGTAAGCGCGTCATCTAATTAGTGATCATCAGTATTGCGAGCTGGATCGCTATTAGCAATAGTCGACGCACGAACCCTTTCAGGTTAGTCAACGCACTCATTCAAGTTAGATGTCACCAACTTAGTGTCCAGAGTATCCCCTTTGGGATATCGACATATCTTTTAGGTAAATAGTAATGTCGAGATAAAAATTGGAACTTTTCTAGTTAGTGATGAAACTTAATTAAAATTTCCTAGTTAGTCAAACAAATTTGATCACTTACTGACTTGGTAATTTTGCTACAAATCTATCCTGCTTGGATACTTATAAGGAACAAAAAATTTCAAGCTTTAAGAAAATTTAGGAAGAAAAGGAGAGATGCTGAGAGCTGGCTACGAAATATAGGAGCACAAAATCTGTATATCGCATACCTTGCGTTTGTCAAGGGAGAAGAGAGGAGAGGAAATATTAGTATAATATCCTAATGTTCATCCCATTCGATGGTTCACTGCAACGCTCACCACACACCCTTTAGAGTGATGTTTGCTGCACTCACAATGGAAAGGGGCAAGTTGGGGATTTATCCCTTTAATCTGGCTGGTACAGTGCTGTCTTCATCCAGTTTTGACTGGACACAATTTAGGGCTAAAATCCAGCAACTCTAGGTACTATCATTTCCAGCTCAATAATATTTTGGGTTTAATGATCAAGTAAGTACAGACAAATTTGTTCATGAATTGAAATCTATGATAACTTGGAATCACTCTGTAAATCCTCTGTAGCATTTTCAGATCAACTGTGTTGATCTCATGTGCACGCTTTGTTCTGTCCAAAATTAATTTGTAAAACATGACAATGACACACAACTCACAATGTTCATATGTATTTGATCTATCTTGCATTTATTTTGCACAACACATGACATCTATTTGGGGAAAATTCTTGTCGATCCATCTGAACTACAGTTTCAAATCATAATGCTACTAATATTGCATTTTTAGACCCAAATTCTACTACTAATTACTTAACCCCTAAAATTAAATGGACATCTATTGATTTTGCAAAGCAGTCAAGTCACTGGACATTTTGACTTGGAACTTAATGAGGTTGTTAATTTTTCATGATTGGTTTAGTCTAAAGCAATAAAGTCAATGGTGAATTGTTTCTTCTCAGGTTTCATGTAAACTCAGGACAACTTTTTATCCAATTGCTTCTAACCGTGATTTGTTTGTAAGATATGAATTGAGATATTTTCAAATCTCTACTAATAAAGTGGATAATAAACTACAATTTCATTTTTATTAATATTTTTTTCACCACTATCATCTTGGTTTGTAATTGTCTTAACTAACCATAGTTTTTCAGCTGATATTGTTGCAACTTTCAAACTGCAAAAACCTGCTGATTTTTTGAAGTCCAATATTAGAAAGCTTCAGCTTGATATCTTTGAAGAAATTGGTATTCCTGGTTCTACGGTTAGTTTTCTTTTACTCTTGCATCCTTCTCTTGCTTATCAAATGTAAAATTGCTTGTATCAACTGTTTTTTGTGAACCAGGTTTCTGTTATTGATCTGCGACCTACAAGCAGATCAAATTGGACAAATGTGGTTTTCTCAGTGTGGCCTTATCCAAAGAATTCATATTTATCATCAACTGGGCTAAGCATTCTCAGGGCCTCCTTTATGTCCTTAGTTATAGAACAGTCAACTCTTCACTTGACTACATCATTATTTGGGAATTCATCCTCCTTTGAGGTTCTCAAATTTTCTGGAGGGATCGTCATAATACCTCTTCAAAGAGCTTTTCTTTTACAGAATGTTCTAATGCTTTTCAATTTCACATTAAACTTTCCTATCTATCAAATCCAAGATAAATTCAGTGAACTGAAGGACCAAATGAAGGCTGGATTACTTCTCAACACAAATGAGGTTTGCCCAAGACATTTTGTTCCACGAGCTGAATGTTTCCTTTTTTGCAGTTCAAGTTATGTATACTGCATCTCATCTGTTCCCTTAAATGCACTTTCTGGACCAGGCTAACTCCCTACAACTTTATTCAAAATGCAAGTGTTTTGAAACTGCATTGTTTTGACTCACTTGTCAAGGGTAACCATGCTTGAGAAATAGTTAGATGCTTCTATTTTCTCCTCCAGTTAATTTACAATTTCTAGTTATCATTCTTTATATCGTAGTTATCATACCACATGCTAAAAATTAGGCATCACGTTTACACTTGGATGTTTCCATACTATGAGTGCATTGTTCATTCAACTGAAATTTTCAAGAATTTACACATGTACTTTTTTACCATTCTGCTATTTTGCTGAAGCTTTGAACCAGCAATTTTGGCTTTCTTTCACGAATTGCAGTTTCCAAGATTGTAGTTTCTGATATGCTTACCTCCTCTTTTCTTACTGCAGAATCTGTATGTGAGTTTGATTAACTCAGAAGGAAGTACAGTCTCTAGTCCAACAATTGTCAAAACCTTAATTGTATTTGCTGTTGGGAATCATCAACCTTCCTTCCCAAGGTGGAAGGAGTTGGCTAAAAAGATTCAGGGTTCTTCCTCAGGAAATCTTGGCTTAAATCACACTGTATTTGGTAGAGTAAAGCAAGTACGCCTTTCTTCTTTTCTTCAAAATTCCTCAAGTACGGGAAGCAGCAATGCTTCACCAAGTCCAGCACCTCAGCCACAAACAAACCATCAACGTCATCACCCACACCATCATCATAAACACCATAAGCATCACTATCACTCACAACATGCTCTTGCTCCTGCTCCTTCTGGTGCTGCACCTGAACATGGTTATCAAACTTCAGCCCCATCTGGCTGTCAACATGGATTTTTAAATTCAAACACAGCTCCAGCTCCTGCACCTGCTGATGCTCTGAAGCATTTGTCTGTGCCTGTGGGTGCTCCAAAGCATTCTGCTGGACCAGTAGTTGTTGGAGGGCATTCTGGTCATAGGCCTGTGAGCGCTCCACATTTTGTTGGTGCTCCTCTAAGTGTTCCAAGGCATTTACCTTCTCCTCATGCACATGAAAATATCCCTGTTCCAGCTCCTAGCGTGAAACCATCAACTCAGAAGTCAGATGTTTCTATTACACCTGTGCAACCTCCTAGTGAGAGTGTAAAAGATAACAAGGCTCCTGGCTTGACTCCGTCAATATCACCTATTCCATATTCATGTGAGTTTTCCTGCAACTACTTGTTCACTTTTGTTTCAGAACGGTTACAATATTAAAACACTTAAGGAAAACTGATGCACATAGATACAAAACATGGAATACTGAAAATTCTTTGCAACATACTGAAAATCCATGATTTTATCCTATATTATAACGAGAGCCTGATGTGTTAAGTGAAATACCAATATTTTTGGTATTGATCTTTTTTCCTTTGGCTCATATTCATTTCTTGCCATACAATTTTTGTTAATGAATAATGATCCATTGTCAGTCTTGCATATCTTAATGTCTGCACGAACAGCTTTCTTACCTCTCACAAACTTGTCATTTTAGTACTCCAAGTCCAACTCTGTTTCCTTTAAGTCTAACCATCCTGTTATCCATATTGTCAAATTCAACTCCGTGGCACTTTAATAACCTCGAAATATCTCTTACGATTACTTTACTCAATGGCATCTCTTGAGGTTTCATAAAGTGTATATTGATGGAGTTGACCCACTGCATGGCACACATGCGCCATGTGGAGGAATGCAATCATTATTAAAATAAAATAAAAATTATATAAATAAAATTAACTAATACAAAATAATGAAAGAACCAAGTATATTAATCAACACTTCATACATTCACATAGCAGAAAAGTTTATGCTAATCATATAATGCAAAGCACATGAAATAAGAATTAATTTCAGTATTCATGACAGATGTAAAAATATATTCATACATAAGTGAAATGAGATTATTTTAAAATTGAGAATTTTACAAGCTACCAAATAAGGTAGCTTAAACTATGTTTGTTGTCAACAATGAAGATTTGGTTGATTAATGTCTCTTCTTCCAATTCTTTTACAATTTTCTTTTTCTTTTTCTTTTTCTTTCTAATGATCAATACGCATTTACTAAAGACAATGAATTGTTTACTTTCTTGTATATGGTTTCCAACTATCATAATTGTACATGTGCAGCTTATGCTTCGGATGACGACCCATTTCCCAGATTGGCCTTTGCACCAGCAGCATTGTATGTATTACTGTGCTTGTAATTGAGATGGAACATGCCATTCTAGCTTCAGATCACGCAATGGTGCTTGCAAAGTAGCGCTCCAGTGTGTGATGAGAGACGAGAAGTTGCTAGGAAACTTGATGAATGTAAATATATGGATAAGCACAGCCGGCAAATAAGTTTTCTGGTCAAAGCCATCGAAGTGGCAGGCCGTCGTCGTTAGATGTGATGATGTCTTGGTGCTATTATTACTATTTCCACGAGATCAAGGTCAAGAGTCATGTATGTTTTTGTTTCCGGAGGCAACAAATGTATGCCACAAGTGAAATATCAGATGCATCATAGTTCACAAATTCATTTTTGGTCTCTTTTTTTTGTTCTTGATGTTTAAGTGCCTTGCTCTTAACAATGATTTTTGTGCTATATAGTTCGGGGTCCATGTTTCATTTTGTTAAAATAATTTAGTTGAGTGTGAGTTATGGAGAGTGTTGCTGTGACGTCCTGGTGATCGATTTGATTTGTAATATATGATATTGAGTTAAATATTAATATTGATCAAAATTATTTTAATTTGGTTAAAATTAATTTAACTTATTAAAAATAAATTTTTTTTTAAATTGCTGCTTTAATAATTTTATCTAAAGGTACTATAATGTGAATGAAACAAAAGTATTTCAGATATGCAAAGTGTTTTTTATTTTTTTTAAAAGAAAATAGGACGTCTTCATTAATAAATAAATAAAATCATGAGCATTCATATTGAACTTAATGATCAACTTGGTTAATCTCTTGGACAGATATTCATTTATTCTCGAGGCAACGATGCAATGATTAAATTTTTTAATGAATAATCAAGAAATCTAAAATTCGAATCTCAATTGTAACACATTATAGGAAATTTTTTCTCTAATAAAAAACGAACTTAAGAATATTAACTATTTGAATAGACCTTTATTAACGATTTCTGATTTATTCTAATAGCCGATGAAAATTTTTCGTAAAACCGAATCAATAACCCCAGATCCGACGTTATCCAATCTGATTAATTATTTTTTTGGACGGGCATCCATTCATCCATCCATAGAGGTTCAGTTCATCTATAACTAATGCAAAGAAGCCACTAGATAGTAGACACAAATGCTTTCATGTTCTTATTCATGGTCTACAATCAGACATAAGCATTCAAATGCATCGTCGCAGGGCAGATTCCGCGTCTTCGCGGGGTAAGATTACACGTTAATAGTATGACTTCACAGCACAACAGATCTCAACATCCTTCCACCTCGTCTTGGGAGTTCTCAGAACTGAAAC
>JBBUKS010000002.1:1435111-1445508 GCA_038050645.1 Hedychium gardnerianum | reverse complement strand
CATTTTTGGTCTCTTTTTTTTGTTCTTGATGTTTAAGTGCCTTGCTCTTAACAATGATTTTTGTGCTATATAGTTCGTGGTCCATGTTTCATTTTGCTAAAATAATTCAGTTGAGTGTGAGTTATGGAGAGTGTTGCTGTGACCCTTCGGTGATCGATTTGATTTATAATATATGATATTGAGTTAAATATTAATATTGATCAAAATTATTTTAATTTGATTAAAATTAATTTAACTTATTAAAAATAAAAATATATTTTTTAAAATGGCTGCTTTGATAATTTTATCTAAAAGTACTATAATATGAATGAAACAAGAGTATTTCCGAGATACAAAGTGTTTTTTATTTTTTTTTAAGGACATCCTTGTTGTTAAAAATAAATAAATAAATAAAATCTAGTTGGGTTATGAGCATTTATATTGAACTTAATGATCAACTTGTTTAATCTCTTGGATAGGCATCCATCCATCCATCAACTTATTGTCATCATGAGGTCTGAGTGAGGTCTGAGGATCAAATCCTGACTAATAACCAGATTCCTGCTCTCTCCATGCACTGATTACTGTTCGGGCTAATTAGACTAGTCCCCGTGATTTACCTCCTCCGTGTTGATCCTGGAACGGGCTTACGGGAGCAAGCGCTTCGCCTTTTTTGCCATCATAGAAGTTCAGTTCATCTATAACTAATGCAAAGAAACCACTAGATAGACACAAATGCTTTCATGTTCTTATTCATGGTCTACAATCTGACATAAGCATTCAAATGCATCGTCGCAGGGCACATTACGCGTCTTCGCGGGGTAGATTACGCGTTAATAGTATGACTTCACAGCACAACAGATCTCAACATCCTTCCACCTCGTCTTGGGAGTTCTCAGAACTGAAACATGTAGACGTACAGATACATGTCAACTGCAGTGTTGGTTTGTGGTGAATATACTTGAAAATTAAAACATATAACTGGAAGAATGTGCAGATACATACCAAGAAAAAAAAAAAGGCAACTAGAGATGTGAGGCGGATTGAGCTTTTATAGATTCTTGTACCGCATTCAACAATGCGGGCATCAGCTTCTTGTTTGTGACAATGATTCCTGTGTCGAGATCGAGGTGCCTTCCCTTCGAGAAATCCAAATGATTTCCAGCAGCATCTGTAGCGATACCACCAGCTTCTGCAAAAGACAACGGCTACAATATCAACAGATACTAGCTTCTGTTTTACTTGAAGAGATTACTTAAAAGGGGTCAACTAATACTAGTTAAAGTGGTTGAGAAAACTCATTTACTGGACTGTAATATCTCTAAATACACCAATCGATAAAAGAAACCATGAAAGCCAATCTCATTCATACCTGTCACAACAATAGAACCAGCAGCATGGTCCCATATCTTCTCCCGATAGCCTTTATGCGGGAATCGTAGGTATATGGCACCATCACCTCTTGCCAAAGCACCATATTTTGCTTGACTGTCTATTCTAACTGGAGGTGCTTGGACGCCAAGTTTCTGCCAAACAAGCATCATCCTAGCGTATTATTCTGCTAAACGTCTAAATTTATGAAGCAGCATGCAGTACTGCAGTTTCTTTTTAGTACCTCTGCTATTGCCTTCGACAAATCATGCAGGGAATGAGCAGCTTCATAAGATTCAAAGAATGATGCATCGGACGGATTGTCAACAGTACTGACATTTATCTGAAGTGGAAGA
This sequence comes from Hedychium gardnerianum, assembly GCA_038050645.1. Lineage (NCBI taxonomy): Eukaryota > Viridiplantae > Streptophyta > Magnoliopsida > Zingiberales > Zingiberaceae > Hedychium > Hedychium gardnerianum. Next base: position 1,443,802 of record JBBUKS010000002.1, on the reverse strand, counting down.
TCCAAAAAGTTAGGGATAGAAAATTTGGGAAACAAAAACTGAATAAACTTAATTCATAATATAGAAGAAAAAAAAACCTTTGCAGCAGAAGAATCGTTTAGTGACTGCAAATATGCTCCCTCACCAGTCGTAGCATAAATAAGACAACCAATTTGATTTTCAGAATAATGTGCACCAACATTAGCAATGGATGTAAGAGGAAGATTTGGGCATGCCAAAACACCTAACACTACTTTCCCTTCATCAAGTAATGCAAGAGCAATTGCATACTGGTCTCCACGGAGGAATCTAAATTAAAAATGCAAAATCATAAGGGAACAGGCATTGATGGCACTAAAGTGCATAGGAAAAAAAAGAAAGAAGAAATCATATTCATTAAATTGTTCTACTTGAGATGAAGATAAAAGAGCACCGAAGTTATTAATAAGGAAAAAAAAAGGAGAACATTTAATCAGAATACAGAGTCATGCACATACATTAATCCTGTCTTAGAAAGGAAAAAGAAAAAATGATTCTGGTTTGCATAGTGCTAATTCTTTACATATCTTGCAATAGTAGTGTATCTCTTTGTTGTTTCCGAACATTCCTAATATCTAAAGCCCACACCCATCAACTCAAGGATGCAATGATCAGAATATTCCTTCAGTTGGAAATATGTATTAAAAAGTGATGTAGACAGCAATAAATCCACATGCAGTGCAGTGCTTCACCAGACATGAAATTTATTGGTAGAAGCTTTGAAATCTAATCAGTAATCTCAATTAGGAGCTTTGAATTCACCTATAACTCATAAAGAATCTAACGAATCACAACACAGCTCAGTTCACACCAAGAGGGAGAATATGACAGTGATGAAAAATTATCATTAAGCTCATTTGAAATTTTTTATGAAAAGTTTGATTAAGCATGGTATGTATTATGTTAGAAACTTAGATCTCGTCTAATATAGGTGATTATTATGGTTATCAATGCAAAATATTTTTATGGGTGGTTTATTTTGATTAAGTATTTTAGAATAAGTAAATTATATATATTTTTGGAACAAGTAAAATTAAATAGTTTGACCGTAGATTATCCGATATGCACCCAAATATCCCACCTCCACTAAGTGGTGACTTGAACACATGTTGCCTACATATGCTTTTCAAAATCTGACCTAACCCCTGCAAGTAGTAACTTCCTCTCCATTACAGAAATAGTGGCTTCAGAATGACACTAAGCTGAAAACTCATTCATTATGATCAAGGATCATACCTAAATGAAAAATTAAATTTTAGTTGGCAAGATTATAGAACACCATCTGATTGGAGAGCTTAAGATAGAACTATTAGTAGTGAAGTAAAGCATTATAATAAATGTCAAATCCAGTGCTAGAACCATAGTTTGTAAAATCACGATCTAGGATCGTACGATCATCCAAAAGCAGAAATCGATCCAAAATTGTGCAGAATCGAATTTTGTAGTAGAATCGTAGCAGGATCAGTAGGATCAGAATAGGATCGGTCAAAGCTTTGAGATGTTGTAACTTTTGACTCGGATTGAACCACGGACCTATAATATATCAAATCGAAACTCGTTGATCTATAGTTAGTTACAGGGTTTATCCTTAACCGTCTAGTTTCAGACCCAAAAAATATCGTTTAAATCCTTTTGGAACTCGATAGATTGTCTTTTTTATTATTATTTTTATCTTTTACAGAATTAGGGTTTTGATATTATTTAAATATTTGTTTAGTTGTTTTTGATCAATAATATTCTGTCTTTTTTTTTCTCCAAAATGATGAGTTTTTGGATGTCTATTGCCGATTCTGCAAATCAATGAGTCTTTGGAAGATTATTTTTGGCTTTTGCGTTTAAATCTTCTGCTATGTTAGATGTTTTATTGGTCTTTGAATTGGGGTCATCTTGTAAACCAGGAGAATATTCTTAAGGTTAATAATAATAATAATAATAATAATATTATTATTATTATTATTATTATTATTATTATTATTATTATTATTATTGCGTTAATAGAAATTTTATACTCTTTCATTTTATGATATGAAAATATAAATATTATTAAATGTTACTTGCTAGAAGGGTAGTTAAATTTATACAAATAATAATGTCATCTGATAGGCTCGATCTGATCTTGACCCCAAATCGATTCTACGTAGGATCACGATTCTACAAACTATGGCTAGAACTATGATGATGAAATATCCAGAAACCAATATCATTCTCTTAGTTTGTCTGGTTGACAAACTATTCAAAAGCATTAACAATTAGGAAACAACATAACTGATTCTTTCTGCATCCCAAAATTCACTCACGTATGAGCAGGCAAAGAGGCCTAAATCAAGCCTAATGTGTCAATTGTCTTAACTAGAGATTTCATTTTATTAAAGATCCTAGAATGGTTCAAACAAGGCTATCAGTGACTATTTTTGCATCCTAAAATTCATTCATGTCTGAGAAGGCAAATTGGCCTAAAACAATCCAATGTGGACTGATTTAACTAGAGATTTCCTTTTAATTAATGATCCTAGTAGGGTTCGAACATAAGGCCTCACTCACTGATAAAGTGACAATATTTTAGATTGATTGTGTGACCTCTTATTCAAAAAATAATGAATGGTTAGGAAAGGACCAATGTAAATATTTCTGTGTTAAATAATTCTCCTATTGCAAGCAGCGTATAAGAAGAGCAGGAATAAGATTCAATTAATACTGAAAATTTTAAGATTTAGTATTGTGCAGCTCAATAGATATACCTTGAAGAAGCAAACTGTTGATATAAGTTCAATACATTAAACAAAACCATGGCAGAATATCTAAATAGACTGTATACAATTTGGGGTGAATTCTTTTGAGCAACAAATACATACCCTTTAGTGCCATCTATCGGATCCAAAACCCAGTGCCTGCCATGAGGTCCACCTTCAGATTTGCCACTATCAATTGCAGCAAGCACATCTTTATCAGACACAGCAGTATTATATTCAGAAGAAAGTGTATCGTTTACAAGAGCAGTAATCCGTTCTAATGTTTCTTGAGCATCATCCTTTTGCAGATCTGCTGAATCCTAGGTTCATATAATTGCTTTAAGTGAAGTGACTCAAGGAAGTCTAATACATTATACATTTTCCTTTTAGAATATATAAATTTACCTCTTCAGCCACCAAAGAGAAGCTTTCAGAAGGTAGCTCCTTGTTCAATACAAGGCTGACAATAGCTTGTGAACCTGCAAAGCAAGCATATTATTAGAAGAAAATACACCATGCAGAGGTTTCTAGTTGTTATTCCAGCGTATAGGAGATCTCTAAGATTATCCCAGTCCTATTGACTACAAACTAGAAAAAGATAGTGTCATGGCAAGGAGAATTTTGATAGAAATCCATCATCTGATTAGATGGTTTTTTGAGACTATAAATGATGCATTCATAAAAAAATAATCAATGCTCACACCTGGCATTTGGCAGTTGTTTCATTTTTGTGCCTATTATAATGTGATATCAGATCTTTTATTATGTATACAGGAAGATGTTCCATTGAAAGCAATGGTATAACTTTAATAAATACACATATATATTCTGTTTTTGAGTTCCCCCATAGTTTATGGTTGTTGGTTTGATAGATAAACAATACTTATCACCAACAGCATCGTACCAGATAACTAAGTATTATCTGTGGCTACTCTTGTACAGGTTCATATTAGCATTCAGCTGATCAATAGAATAAAAAGAGACATTGAGAAAACAAAGGAAGCAAGTACATGTGCATGTGACAGTATCTTTGCATTCTTATTATCAAGAATGCCACTTAAATCCTGAATCTTTTTTATTTCTAATCGTAGAAAATAGGGCAATATAGTCAATAAAGAGAAATAGATCTAATTACGCACTCTTCCTGATGAAATTGACTGCGATAAAGAACATAATTCATAAAGTCCAATATGCAGTCGGGAAAACAGTAATAGAACTGAACTGAAATATATCGTGAAGAATGATAAACATCAAGTCAAAATAACATTTCTTCTAGTCGCATATGACTGATACAAGAGTACTTGGGAGCTTACCATAATCTGCTACAGTGACAGGACTTTTATCTGCTTTTGAATGGACATCTGATTTCAAGATCGACTTTTGTACTGTCTGCAGAAGTTGGGAAATAAGAGGCATATTCACAAACCACAACAAAAGAACATAAAACACCAAACAACCATAATGTGTCGACATGTTGACAGAGGTTGAATCGATGTTACTGAATTTCCCATGTACATTTAACTACTGACCAGAAGTTCGAGAGGGTCGTTATTATACGCCAAGAATCTAGTTTTCCTTAAGATTAGTCTTCTTCGTTTCTTCTTTTAATAGCACTACTCTAGCATCAAATACTTGAAAACTTAGATTTCTAGTCCCGAAGCAAGCATTTCTTGAGAAAAAATAATTTCCTCCATTTCGGCTGCGAAACGCAAGGGCAAACTGCTATCTTTTCCGAACGGCGAAAGAGATCCACGACAAAAATCCAAATTTGTAGCCAATCCATATACCTGGCAAAGGCGGGCGGCGAGTGACGCCGCCTTCTTAGCGGCGGCGAGCTCTTTTTGGTAGGAGGAGGAAGACGACATGGCTGCCACGGGAGAGGCTGAACTCGCGCGAGAGAAAGTGCGGAAGTGTGAAAACGACGGAGGAAGAAAGCGGAAGCGCGAGGGAGCGAGGAGGAGGTGTCGGAGAGGCCGATAGGGTTCGGAAGGCGGCGCAGATCCAGACGAGATTCTTCCCGATGCGGAGGAGGAAGAGGAGGAGGAGGGGGGCTTTAATGTGCGAGTGAGACAGAGTACAGGAAGAGATATGGCCGCCCGGCACGCCATCTGTCGGCGTTAGGGATTTCCTTTTGCTCGCTGATGCTTCCGGCCATCGAGCAGGTGCTGTGCACAAGACTGCTATGGAGTTTGTTTGGACCGCCAGACGCCCGAGTTGAACCGCTGTGTCAAAATATAAAATTTGTGATGTTTTTTTTTTAAAAAATAAAACCCACATGCCACGCCTGTCCGTCCGGCGTGGGCCCAATTGATCCAGGCCCGCATCGGTCCAGGCCTAAATTTGCCAAACTAGAAATTTAAAAAATATATTTAAAAAAAAAAACAAACTCCATTTACATAAAAATAAGAGTATTTCTTGAAAAATAAAAACAACAAATGGGAAACTTTCTCCTAATTAACTCTGGTTTAAGATCAATAAACAACAAGCCACCAAAAGAACAAAATCCACATTTGCCAAAAGCCAAACAGACAACTGTAATCTCACTTGTTGAGTTATTCCTCATGCGATAGAACCTCACATGTCAATCCTCTAGCCATCCATGCGAATGATGCACCGGAGACTCTCGCCTTTAAGCATGTACTCGAACGCCTTGTTGATTTCGGAGAAAGGCACGCTGTGCGTGATGAACTTCTCCAATTCGAGCTCCTGCGGCATATCGGAAAATCAATTCAGTTTGTATTGGCAATGTACCTCAGAACATAGTATCTGAAACTTTTTTCTTGAGTTCGTTGAGCTTTAAGAACTCATTCGATTACCTTGTTCATATACTTCTCGACGACTCCCGGAATATCAGTGCGTGGCTTGTAGTTGCCAAAGAAGGTTCCTTTTAGGGTTCTTTCATTCAGGAAGTTGACAGGGTGTGTTTTGAAGACAGCATCTTTGTGAGGGACCCCAACAAGCACAGCAACACCCCAGCCCTGAGTTCACAATGCTATGAGTATGCTACTAAACTGTGCCAGTGGAGGAATTATGCACAAGGTAGGTATGCGAAGCAACTGGTTAATGGAGCAGAAAAACCTACATCATGAACACATTCAAATGCAGATATCATGGCATTTATATTGCCAGTGCATTCGATGCTCCGATCAACTCCACCATTTGTCATTTCAGCTATTACCTGAGTAATCAGTATAAATGTGTGGCATTGTTGCATTTCAAGGATCAAAATAAAATCACAGAAACAAACCTCTTGAACAGGTCTATCATAATCTGCTGGGTTCACAAACTCAGTCACCCCAAACTTCTTAGCTAATGGCAACGTGAGTTAGAACAAACTGATCAGCGAACAGCTGAATGCAAAGAGAGTAATCTGAATAAGAGTTACTGAAACTATCTCACCTTGCTCGAATCTGTTAGGGTTAAGGTCAACACCAATTATTCTTGATGCCCCTGAGACTCTTGCACCTTCAGCAGCCTAATCACATTCAGAAACTAATATAAAAGTTTTCCATGAATCATATGACAATGTACTCAAAGTCCAGATAACAGGAAGGCATAACACTCACAGCGAGACCTACAGCTCCAAGGCCAAAGACGGCCACCGTTGCACCTTTTGGTGGTTTTGCTACATTAACAGTAGCACCAAAACCTAAAGAAACGGACAACAAAGATAAAGGTCTCCAAGTGTTGTTACCAATATTGCATTATAATGTTTCAATGGAAATTGCATCACTCGCCTGTTGATAAACCACAGCTTACAACACACACTTTATCAAGGGGAGCCAAGGGGTTGATTTTGGCAAGGCAGCCCACATGGATCACTGTGTACTCGCTGAAAGTGGAGGTTCCTAAGAAATGGTAAATGGGTTTTCCATTGATGGAGAACCTTGATTGCCCGTCACTTAGCATCACCCCTCTGTCAGTGTTAATTCTGAGGAGATCACACATGTTGCTCTCTGCGGACTTACAGTGAGCACATTCTTTGCATTCACCCGTGAATACAGGGAGGACATGATCTCCCGGAACGAGATCCGTCACGCCGTCTCCCACACTCTCGACGATTCTGAGAGCACAAAAGAACACGATGGAAATGAAATCAACCAGAGCATCAATGGGGGAACAAAATTGCATCTTCAATTTATCTAGGGCAAGAGAAACCATACCCTCCTGCTTCGTGACCAAAGATGCGAGGAAACACCGGTGTTTGGCCCTGCAAAAGCATTGCAAAAGATGGCACGACTAGAGTACTCATCCATCGAGAAATCGATCGATTCAAGCAAAATCGGACAGATGGGGTTACCTTAGCTTCCCAGAAGTAGACATCGGTGTGGCAAAGAGAAGTGTAAAGTATCCTAACTCGGACCTCCATCGCTCTGGGCGGTGCCACCTCCACCTCTTCGATCACCAACGGCTCCCCAGCCTCCCAAGCCACCGCCGCTGAACACATTGAGATTCCCACCATCAAATCAAATCTTTGAGATCGAAATCAAGGAAACGAAGACTAAGCACAAACCTCTGCATTTGATGACCTGGCCAGCAGTGCTCGACATCTCTTCCACTCCCGCTGCTTCAATCTCTTCCTCTTGAGCTTGCAAAGATCGAGCAAGCAGCGGGTGGAGTACTTGTAGCCAACTCCATGCTTCGCGTAGCACGGGCGGGCGCCTTCCATCTCAGTCGCATACCGGCGGCGAGAGCAGTCCCATGTTTTCGACTTCCAGGAGTCCGAAACCAAGAGCCGGTCGCCGGAATCGAGCCTTGGTTTCTCCATCCCTGTTTTAGTTGATATTTTTAAAAGTTTTTTTTTTTGCACAAATTAAAAAGCGTTTTAAATTATATAAATCATAAAAAATATATATTCCGCCGTATCAAAAATATCATTTATAATAACGCTAAAATGTAAAAAATTAAAAATTAAAAATTTCATTTTAATGAATATTACATTAAATACATACTATTATATCAAAATATTATTTGTCAATTTAATAAATTATATTAAAATCACTTTAAGTGAATCAAAATAACATTTAAATAATTATAACAAATATTGAAGATATTTTTAATAATTAAAGTTTTATATGACTTTTTTTACCGTCTCTAATATGTCCCCTTCAATGTTATATCAAAAATATAAAAATTTATTCATCTTCAATATGTATCTTTAATAATTAAAATTTTGTTCAAATCCCGATTAATAGTCAGATTTCTGTTCTCTCTCATGTATTGATCACTGTTCGGGCTAACTAGACTAGTCCTCATAATTTACCTATTCGCTAGAACATTTCACCTTTTGTCACAATTTAATAATTAGAGCTCTAAATAATTTTTTTTATAGTTTCCAATATATCATATTAAAAATATAAAAACCTATTATTATCTTCACAATTAAAAAACAATACAATTTTTTTTAGTTCTACATTATAAATCACATTTGTTTATTTATTATTTTTCATTTAATAACTCTATATAGTTTTCATTTAATATTTTAATTAATTATAAATTTTAATTTATTTTATTTATAATTTTTAATTGATACTAATAATTTTATTAAAAATTTAAATTTATATATATAAAAAGAATACAATTCTAATCATTATTAATTATTGATGAAATAATTTATTTTAAATTATATTGAAATCATCAAAAACATTAATGATGAGCTCTACTTGAGAAAAAAGTAAATTTGAGTTTTTATCATTGTTCTTAAATTAAAAATCTCAAACCCTATCTCAATAATGATTCGAGATTTTTCTTAGATTTTTAATTTCATAAACCTCTCCAAAAAAATTTATATTGAAAATATCCTTAGCTAATTGTTATACTTTCAACATCATAAAACATAAATTCTAAATATTATTTAATAATTTGACCAAAATTATTTAAGTAGATCAAAATCACTTAAAAATAACTATAGTAGTTACTAACTAGTTATTAAAATATTATAACA
>JBBUKS010000002.1:1400906-1433450 GCA_038050645.1 Hedychium gardnerianum | reverse complement strand
GGGCGGATGAGGAATACGACTACTTGTTGAAGGTCGTCCTGATCGGCGACTCCGGCGTCGGCAAAACTAACCTACTCTCCCGTTTCACCCGCAACGAGTTCAACCTCGAGTCCAAGTCCACAATCGGCGTCGAATTCGCCACCAGGACCCTCCAGGTATCAATCAGATCTATCGATTTCCATTGGGTTCCACGCTATCGCGCGATAGATCAGGCATTGATCGTGCACAACTCTGTTTTTGTCATCTCTTGTTTCCCTTTACGGAAACGACAGATCCGTTTCTATCTGGTTGGTCGTCGTGGAACCTAGACCTTGAACTGTTGTTTTTTTTCCATGAAAGACCGTGTTTTCAAGCTGGGCATTTCTCCTTGTTTTCTTCCTTGGATATCTCCGATGAATTTCTTTGATCTCTATATTTACTAGATTCCTGGATCTGGGCTTGTTTGTTTTAGTGTTGCCCTTTTGTAATTGCACAACAATCTTATCATCCTGTTTCTCCACTGTTTATTCCTTTCCAGCTAAGCTATTGAATATGACAATGAATGAATTTGATGTAATTTCCTTGACTCGGTGATCATGTAGTTCTGTTTTAGTTAAGCTCTGTTTAGTTCTTGCTAGTTTGCTTCATTCTCTGAAATAATGATGTATCCATTGACGTCCATGTCATTACTTTGATATTTTCCTACCAATTATCTCTTGGTTCAGGGATAATGCTAAATCTTGCAACTTGTAAGTTGAACCTAAAAGACTTAAGGAATCATTTTTAAAATGCCACCCAGCTGGATGAAAGATTCACAGCAGTATGACAATTTGAAAGATGACATTTTCTTTGCTCGTGCTTCATTTGTCTAATCTGCATTTTTGAGCCTTTTTATTCTTCTTTATCTTTATGATCAGACTCAACTAACAGCGCTCAAAGATTAGTGATGCAATTTTCTTTTATCGTTTGTACTTCCTAGTATAGATAGTTTCTCAGATTCTCCACATTCTTTTCTTTGTGGTAGTTACCTTGATATGCTTCTTTCTGTTTACTTTAAGAGATTGTTCTGCAACTACAATTATGCATTTTATTAACACAGCATTAGCTTAACATTCATCTGGGAAATTTCTATTTTGATGCTCAGTTCACAAATACTATTTAATGAAGTATCATTGGATGAGCATAGCCTTTTATGATCAACCTCTGAACTATCATATAGCTATGTCTTTAAGTAGATTCATTGAGATCTAGTTTTCTGTCTAATTTAGGCTTCTTAACTATGTTCTTAGATGACTTTTACCTAGATTACTTAATGAGGCCATGACCTGGTACATCATAGGCCTTCTGTGAAGCTTTGATTATGTATAGTTTCTAGGTCAGTCCACAGACCTAAGTTTCCTCTGTGGACATGTAACATTTTCAATCATTCTGAATGTAGATCTGTTGCTTATTGGCCATTGAGGAATGAGAATAACAGAAAATTTTTGCTTGATGATTTTGAACTCCATGCAGATAAGTTAATTATCCCTTATTACAACATTAACATCTAGTTAATTTTTTAGTAGCTACTGAGAAAGAATACACTTTGCTCGGTTATCAGGTTAGTTGCTTCTACTAAAGATGTGTAAATTTTAAGTATTGAAGGACAAATAGAGTTGGTTATAATTTTCTGGTTTGTATCTATTTGTCTACAAGTACAATAATGGAAATTGATTTTTTTTAAACTGTTTATTAATTTTGAAAGTCTCATCTATTCTGACTAGTTTTCTTGACAGGATGAAACATGCAGTAGAATGAACATGTGAAGAACAACCAGATCACAATCTATGAAATTATAATTTTGGTAGTGTGAGATTTTTATTTTTTTTAAAAAAAGATTCCATTATTTTTAAGTCATGAGATACATGGAGCATTAGACTAGGGAAACAGAAGAAAAAGAACGATGGACAAACAGAGGAGGAAGTGAACCTAATAACAGAATTGGCTATCCTAAATGAGACAAAAAGCTAAATGCAGTGATACCTTGTCGAAACCCTGCTTTTCCTACTTTTCCTCCAAAATAACAAACAGCATAATATTATTATGATTAGCATCTTTGAGTTCATGTTACTGTGAAGTAGCATCTATTCAATACTTAAATCTCAGATTCAGAACATGTGTCCAGTTGGAGCTGAATCAGGACTTGCTTCCAGCCATCTAAGGTCTTTGTGCAATTAAGGAATAGATGATCAATGTCCTCAACCTCAGTAGGCAATAAGGTATTGACTTTGATAAATAAAGAACACTTGTATTTCAGTTCGCTTCCACTAACACAGCATTCTGATTTAGGACATGGTTTACTTAGTCTTGATTCTCTTCCAAAGTGATCTTCTCAAGTTAAAGTTTCTTAACTTTGAGTGTAAATATTTTCAATCGATTAGAAATTTTCTTTATACCAAACATGAGGAAATATACAAAATCATTTTCCTAGAAACTGTTTCTGCGATTTCCAGTTCAAAGCTCACACATGTTTTATATCAAGTATCATGACTTTAAGGCATATGTTTTGACGTTTTTGGTTAATTTTTGTATGATTTCATCTTAAGCTTCCCTACCTTGTCTAGGTTGAAGGTCGGATAATAAAGGCCCAAATATGGGACACTGCAGGCCAGGAGCGGTACCGAGCAATAACCAGTGCCTACTACCGCGGAGCCCTTGGTGCTGTTCTAGTCTATGATGTGACCAAGTCGACAACTTTTGAGAATATCAGTCGGTGGCTCAAGGAACTTCGCGACCATGCTGACTCAAATATAGCGATCATGCTTGTTGGCAACAAGACAGACATGGAGCAGCAGCGTGCAGTAGCCTCTGAAGATGCACACAGCTATGCAGAGAAGGAAGGACTTTCTTTCATGGAGACATCAGCTTTGGATGCTACAAATGTGGAGCAAGCCTTTCAGATGATTCTCGCAGAGATATACCGCGGCATTAGCAGAAAGAACATCTCATCTGATGAGCCTGGGTTTGGGGGTGCAGGTGCAGGTGTTAAAGAAGGAAAGACCATCGATGTTTCCGTATCGGAGTCCAATGGCACAAAGAAGCAATGCTGTTCAACATAATGGTTTATGATCTCTTTGTTTCTTAAGCATGTAATGGTTTCAAATTTCTCAATGTGGCTTCTCTATTATCATTCCTTGTGTTTACCTGGTGCAGTGATTGTTTGAGGTTCTTGTTTTCATCCCTCCTCTCCCTGCCTTAGCTTTCAACGCATTGATCTTTTTAGTAGGATACATGGAGTCCAAGTAAACAGGGTGGTCCACTAACAGCCACACGCAGGTAAACAGTTGGGCACCGACGTGCGTAGTGTTCGGGTAAGATAAATTGGACTCCAGCCTCAGCAGCATCTGACCGTCCGTGTTGAAAACGGTTGAATCTCACGGCTAGGACTCATTTTCACCGTTAGGAAAAGCCACACCAACCATTGCGGACTAAAATTTAAAATTAATCTTCGTTAATTTTCTTTTCACCGCAAAAAAAAAAAAAAAGTCGCTCATCTGCTGCCGCTTCTTCTTCTTCTTTGGGGTTCGCTTCTTCGCTCACTTGCTCGCGAATCCCTCGATTTCCGATCCGGAGGAGGACGACAAGTAGCATCCTTCCGGCATGGGGATAGAGATCTTGGCGCTTTCACTCTCTTCTCCTGCCTCTCAGTGTTAGATTAAACCCTTCTTACTCTTCGCGGATGATGTTTTTTTCCCCCTCCAGTTTTTCCTCCCCCGATGCTTTTGTATAACATCTGATAATAAGTTGTATCTAGTTAGGATGGACTGGAATTATGACTTTTGCTGGAGTTACTGAACGTGAATCTCCTGTCGTGTGTAGGGAAAAAAAAATGTCGTTTTTTGTTAGGAGCCGCTAGCTGTTTGTCTTGATTTACTGTGGCGTCGCTGGATTTTCATTTATTTTTGTGTATGATCCTGCAGGGGAGCGTTTGTCATCATCTTGTCAAGCAAGTACTAGGGGTTTCATAGAGCTGGCGAGCCTGCGCCTCGGTGCTTCAGCTTTGTCTCAGACGATGTCGTTGCCAAAAAAGTAATTTTCATCCTCAGACTGTAATTTGCAACGTTCTCTCAAGCTACTTTTCAGTATGTTTTATTCTGTTGTGAATCAAATACATCGGTTTACTTATTTGAAAATTAGTTGTGATAACTACACCTGAATCAGGTCGTGTCACCTGACTACTATCTTCCTTTTTTAACAACATAATATTATATTTCACCACTTACCTAGTAATATATTTAAAATTTTAATACCAAATCTATATATTCCAACGAAGCAACATATTCTTAGTTCCATGTATTAATTTAGGTGAGTTTTACTAGTACCCTTTAACTTACTTGTTTACTTCAAAAATAAATTATAGTAATTAGATCGTCAATTGAATGAAAATTTGGCAATTTACGAAAAGGCGCATTCAAGTTTCCAGAATACCCAAAGAGCATATTAAACTTTGGAGTTTATCAAAGGGCACACGCCTTTTCTAAAATATCCTCAGTCCGACCCACTTCAACAGACCCATTAGTTGAGTCGACGGATCAATATATTGATAATGATATCAATCGACTAACCAATTAATTGAAAGGATGGACTGCCCGGTCAATTGAAAGTGACTCTAGTCGATTGGATATGATTTCAGTCGACTGGTCACAATCAAACTTCTTTGACTAAAAGTGTTTGACAGTCATATGAAGTTTGAAATTGTCAAAAAAGGAGCATGGTTAGAATTAGGAAAACCCCAGAAGTGCAGTAGTACTCATTTGCCATAAATGCTAGGCCTTTAAGGTATTTGATAGCCTTAAAGGGATCAAAATTTGAAAGAAAAAAAATTGAATATGAATAAATTCAAGGGAACCCCAAGAGTGCAATGCTCCTATTTGGTATGAATTTGAAGCTTCTAGGGTTGTGAAGTACTTTTTGCCAAAGGTATTTGATGGTGACTAGTCGACTAAAATCACATTTAATTAACTGGAGTCACTTCTAGTTGAGTGGCCAATTGAGTGGTAGTCGCTAAACACCTTTGGTAGAAAGTGTCTAACAACTCATAGAGAGTTCAAAATCTTGAAAAAAGAGCATGAACATACTTAGGGAAGCCTATGAGTACAACAATATTCATTTGGTAGGAACATGAGGCCTCTGGATTCATCAAAAACTTTTTTTTTCCAAAAGTGCTTGATGATCATAGAGAGCTCAAAATCTTGAAAAATTAGCATTAGGAATGCCATAATGCCCATTTGACACAAATCCATGGTCTCTAGGGCCATCAAACATTTGACCTTGTAAGACTTAAAATCTAGAAAAATAAATATAAGTAGACTCAGGGGAACCCCTAGAATGCAATAATGTTCGGTTGGCATGAATCTAAACTCTCTTGGGTTGTTAAACACTTTTAGTTAAAAGTGTTTGCTTGGCTAGATGAATTTAGATGAGTTTACTTGGTTAATCCTCTTTCTCTTAATTTTTCAAGTTTTGATAAGATTATGTTAATTCGATAACTGATGATTTTTATTCATTCTTATTTCAATGTTCGTTGAGATAAGTTCATATCAGCAATAATCCTTTAATCTTCCATCATATAACTAATCATTTAATATAACAGGATTAAAATGCCTGCAACATGCTCAATTCAGATGTTGAACCATCCTGGCTGCCACACCGAACCTCATCTTAGTCCATGCTACATAATGAATGATAGGGTTTCAAAAAACTGTTTATGGAAGCATGATTCATCTTCATTCATTCATAGGAGATCATTCAAATTATACTCATCATCCTCGGAAGCATTGCTCACCTCTACATCTCAGGCATCACAGGATACACTTGTCCTGGGCAGTGAAAGAGTTGGAGTTTTGTTGCTCAATCTAGGTGGGCCAGAGACTCTTGATGATGTCCAACCGTTCTTGTTTAATCTATTTGCTGACCCGGTATATCAAATTTCACTTTCCATTTCCACCTTTGATTTTCTTCTGCTTGCACATTATATTGGACTTTCGATGCTTTTACAGAAAGTTATGCAGGTCACTGTTTGCAATGACATAATTTTACTGGAAAAAGATATCTCAGAAATGCATTTGTAAAGCACCAATTATCTTTAGAATATTCTAGGAGTTGTCAAACTAATGGTTCAAGAGTACAAAGGCACCAGTGGACTACAATTACAAACTTCTAATTTACCAATATTTCTATAGTCACTAGCAACTGACTAATTTTTGACTTTGTTTAACCGTGCTCGTGATAATGCAGTTTTATAGGATTAACTGAAACTCAAATAAGATTTAGTAAAATAAAAAAAATCCAGGATCCACAGCATGATATTTTTCAAACTTTTATCATGCAGTTATTGGATTTATATCAGTACAATTTTAACTTTCATGCATTGTTGTTGTAAATCATAAGCTTTCAATGCCAATTGAAAACATTTCACCTTAGCTTTGTTGTTTTTGACTTGTCATTTGGGCCTGATAATGTAGTCTTCAATATAGGTTTGAGCTATCCTTTCTACTTATGAAATTTTTTTGTTACTAGCTGACATTGCATATCCCTGTCGTGTGTTGTATAAAAGATAAGCAATTCTCTGCATTTATGCTTGCACCTGAATACTGAATAAAACTATATACCAACAGAGTGCATTGCACTGATTTACTTTAAGTTGGTTGCCTACACTTTATAGAAACATTGAGGGACAACTTCACTGTAAGTAGGCAGAAAGTGAGATTATTTGCCACTGACATTACCTGCAACATGAATTCTGATAACTTTAGTGTAGGCTGACAACCTACTTGGTGTGATTCAATTTGCAGGACATAATTCGGCTTCCTAGAATGTTCCGGTTTCTTCAAAAGCCTTTAGCACAATTCATCTCTGTTGTCAGAGCACCTAAAAGCAAAGAAGGGTATGCTTCTATTGGTGGTGGATCTCCGCTGAGAGAGATAACTGATGCACAGGTAAGTTTCTAAGTTTTTTTTTTTTTGTGTAAAAATATGGTAACCTACGGTGACCAAACTTAAAAAAAAAGCGCAAGATAGGGACAACACCTCTCAACGCGGAAGAAGAGGAAGAGAGAAAGAGATCACGCGGAGCAACGAGATAAAGACGCACGAGAAAGAACAAACACGAAGAAGAGGAAAAAGAAGAAGAAAGGAGAAGAATTACCATAGTTCGGCAGCGTGCCTATTCTACGAAAACGGCCGAAGCTTTATTAGAATTCTCTCTACATCTAATTGTCGTCATTCAATAGACTTACAATGATCCCTATAAATAATGCCCAAACCTTATCATGTCAAAGACCCGAAAAAAAATAACAGAATTCTGTTACGAAAAAATCATAACAAAATTCTATTACGAAAAAATCATCACAGAATTTTTCTGCTGTTTCCAGGCACGACTGTGCCTCTTAGGCACGACCGTGTCAATCCCCTTTTCATCCATAACATCCTCGCATTGACCTTTACTTAGATATGAGCAACTTGTCAACAATCTCTACCTTGATGAATATTCACCCCTTCGAAGAACACGAGCATATGAGCAAACTCGATCTCTGGGTTTTGGCTTTCTTCCTCTAGCATATTGAGACATGGATCAAGCTCAAGTAATGCTTGAATTTTTCTACGGTCACTGGCTTTGTCAACATGTCTGCAACATTGTTTGCAGTGTGAACCTTCTTAAGTTGAATTTTTCAGGAAGCAATCAGCTCTCTAATCTTGTGAAACCTCACATCAATATGCTTGATTTTCGCATGATACACCTGATTCTTTGCCAAATAGATAACACTGACTATCGCACAACAACTTAACTCCACCTTGTTGAACGTCCAATTCTCTGACCAACCCTGTAAGTCATAAAGCTTCCTTTGCTGCTTCAGCTGCTTCCATGTAGTCCGACAACATAGTGGACAATGCAACAATAGCTTGTATCATAAACTTCCAACAAATAGGTCCTCCCGCCACAGTGAACACGTATCCTGTAGTAGACCTTCTATTATCTAAATATCCTACATAGTCTGCATCCACATACCCAGCAACTGAAGGATCTTCCGGTTGTCTACTGTCAAAATCAATTGTATTTCTCAAGTATCTGAAAAACAACTTCACTGCATCCCAGTGCGGTCGACCAGGATTTGAGAGAAACTTGCCCACCACACTAACTGCTTGCGCCAAATCTGGTCTCGTGCAAACCATGGCATAGATCAGACAACCAACTGCGCTGGCATAAGGAACCTTTGACATCTCTCGAATCTCCTCATCCGTCTTTGGGCATTGTGTACCGGATAACTTGAAGTGATGCGCCAGAGGTGTGCTTACCGTCTTCGCATTCTTCATGTTGAACCTATCCCCCACCTTCTCCACATAGCTATGTTGAGACAACCATAATCTCCCTGCAGCTCTATCCCTGTGAATCTCCATCCCAAGAATCTTTTTGGGTTCGCCCAAGTCTTTCATGTCAAATTCCTTATTCAGCAGTCTCTTCAATTTGTCGACCTCTTCCATCTTCTTTGCAACAATCAGCATGTCATCTACATATAGTAATAAGAAAACCAGTGATTCATCCTCCAGCCTCTTTACATATAAGCAACAGTCGTACTCACATCTCCTATAACCATTTTGAGTCATGTATGAATCAAAATGTTTGTACCATTGCCTAGGAGATTGCTTCAATCCATAGAGCGATTTTTTCAACATGCAAACCAACCGCCCTTGTCTGGGCTGACTAAATCCTTCAGATTGTGACATAAAAATCTGCTCCTCCAAATTCCCATAAAGAAACATCGTCTTCACATCCATTTGCTCCAGATGCAAATCATAATGTGTCACCAAAGCCAACACCGAATCTCATCATAGTCAATTTCCTTCCTCTGTGAGTACCCCTTCAGTACCAAACGAGCCTTGAACTTCACTTCTTCTTTCTCAGACATTGCTTCTTTTTTCTTGAATACTCACTTGCGCCCTATAACTCGTTTTCCCTCAGGAAGTTCCACCAGATCCCACGTTTGGTTCTTATGCAACGACTTCATCTCCTCCGTCATAACACCCATCCACTTGTCCTTCTCAGAGCTATGAACCTCCTCATGAAAAGATGGAAGGTCTTTACTACTGGTGATGAGTGCATAAGACACAAAGTTCTCAAAATCGTATCTAGTGGGTGGCTTTATGACTCGTCTCGTCCTACCTCCAGCTATAGTGTGATACTTCGTGTGCCCTGAGCTATCATCATCAGAGTATGAGTCTCTAGCTCCACTTGCACAACGTTCTTCTCCTTGTTGCTCTGTGGTGTTTCTTTTCCATCTCCCTGAGTATTCTGTAACATGGTCTTCTCGTCAAACAACACATCTCTGCTGATCACCACCTTATTTGCCTTAGAATCCCAAAGCTTGAAGCCTCTAATTCTTTTCTGATATCCCAGAAAAATGCACTGTATCCAGCTTTGATCTTTCCTCACTAGATATGTGCATATAGGCTGGACATCCAAAAACTCAAAGATGAGAGTAATCTACTGGATTCCTTGTTCATACTTCCTCTGATATTTTGTTTTCTAGTGTTGTCCTTGGTGATCTATTAATAATATAACATATTATGTTTAACTGTTTCCGCCCAGAAATTATTTGCTAGCCCTGCACTCAGTCTGAGATATCTTGCCCTCTCAATGATTGTTCTATTCAATCTTTCTGCTACACTGTTCTGTTGTGGTGTCCTGCAAACCGAGAAATATCTCATAATCCCATGTTGCTCATAAAATTTTTGAATTTGAATCCGTGTACTCAGTCTCATTATTTGATCTAAGGCATTTTATCTTCCTCTCGGTCTGGTTCTCCACTTCATTTTTCCACAACTTAAACTTCGAAAAAGTTTCAGATTTGTGACTCATGAAGTATATCCGACCTTTCGTGAGTAGTCATCAATAAAACTCACAAAATACAAGTGTCCTCCACGTAATGCTACACTGGCCGATCCCTAGATATACGTATGTACGTAGTTCAGAATTTCTTCCGTCTTGTGAGTAGTCGTCTTGAATTGTACCTTGCTCTATTTTCCAAGAACACAGAATTTGCAAAATTTAAGTTTGCACGTCTTGACGCCCTTCAACAAATCTCTTTGTGAAGTTCTATAATCCCACGTTCGCTCATATGCCCTAGCCGTATATGCCATAAGACCGTACTGTCTGATTCAGATTCTACTGCGGCAACTCCACCTACAACCGTAGTTCCTACCATCTTGTAGATGTTCCTTGCTAGCTTTTGTACTTTCATTACCGTCAGAACTCCCTTGTTAACCTTCATCACCCCGCTCACTGATTTGTAACTACAACTAACTGAACCAGAATCCACTGTAGGTATCAAACCACTCCTTGTTTGGAGTAATGTGATAAGAACACGTAGTGTCTAAGATCCATGCATCTGTCAGCTGCTCCGAACTAGACATACTAATATTATATCTCCGTCATTGTTCTCTAAATTTTCCTCTTCAATAATGTTTGCAAATTTTTTGAGCTACCTTTGTTTTCTGCTATATATTTCTTCATCTCCGGACAATCTCTCTTCATATGACCTTTGTCTCCACACTTGTAGCATATGATCACCTTCTTCCTTCTTGACTTAGAACGAGCCTAGTTGTCGTTAGATTTGCTCCTGCCACGCTCTTGGTTGTTATTTACCACAAGTTCTTCTCCCTGAGAAACTTCGTCGCTTGCTTTCTTCTTTTGATGAAAACCTAGCAACGCACTTGTGACCTCCTCCAATTTAAGAGTTTCCTTACTCCATATTAAAGTAGTAACCAAATTCTCGTACTTAGGAGATGAAGGTAGAGAATTCAGCAACATCAGCGCCTTGTCTTCGTCCTCGATCTTCATATCAAACTGCTTCGAAATCGCTCACGATCTGGTTGAATAAATTGATGTGTTGGCTCAGATCGGTTCCCTCTGTCATCTTCAGCCCGAATAACTTCTGCTTGAAATGCAGCTTATTTGTCAATGACTTTGACATGTATCGGCTTTCCAGCTTTTGCCAAACTGTCACCGATGACTCTTCGTCCATGACATGGTACATCACATCCTCCGTAAGACAAAGCCCGATTGTTGCCACTGCCTTCATATGAAATTCTTCCCAATCCAATCTTTCCATGTTTTCCGGTTTCCTTTCTCCTAGCGCCTTCATCATGCCTTGTTGCACCAACAAGTCTTTGACCCTCCTCTGTCATGATCCGAAATTTCCGGTTCTGTCAAACTTCATCATATCAAATTTCACAGAAGACGTCCTCGACATGTTGAAGAAATCCGCCAAAATCTTGCTCTGATACCAATTATTGCGCAAGATAGGGGCAACACCTCTCAACCTCTAACGCGGAAGAAGAGGAACAGAGAAAGAGATCGCGCAGAGTAACGAGATAAAGACGCACGAGAAAGAACAAACACAAAGAAGAGGAAGAAGAGGAAAAAGAAGAAGAAGGGAGAAGAATTACCGTGGTTCGGCGGCGTGCCTACTCCACGAAAACGGCCGAAGCTTTATTAGAATTCTCTCTACATCTAATTGCCTTCATTGAATAGGCTTACAATGATCGCCATGTCAAAACAGACCCGAAAAAAAAATAACAGAATTTTGTTACGGAAAAATCATAATAGAATTCTGTTACGAAAAAATGATAACAATTTTTTTTTGCTGTTTCTAGGCACGGCCGTGTCAATCCCCTTTTCATCCGTGACGTCCTCGCATTAACCTTCACTCAGATATGAGCCACCCGTCAACGGCTCCTACTCAAAGATTGTGCTTCATTTTTTTTTGGATCAGTGTTGCATAAAATTCATGTAAATTGAAGCATTCTAGATTCAACAAAATTTTCAAACTGACCGAATTTTTTCCACATACTGGGACCTTTTTTCCAGACTCCTAGTTCTATATAGATCATTTTAGTTTTCCTGTCTCCCTTTGCTTTAAGGATGTATTACAAATTGCTTTCAGTAATTGACGCCTACTGCAACCCTTTAATTTTCCTTCAAAAAATAGTTACAATATTTCTGTTGTCAATTACTACAGACCTAATGTAATTGATCCTTTTTGTGTGAATAAAAAAGGCAAAAGCATTGAGAAAGGCTTTGTGTGACAAGAACATTCCTGCTAAGGTGTATGTAGGAATGCGTTATTGGCATCCGTTTACTGAAGAGGCTATTGAACAGGTCAGAAATAATCCATATTTTAGATAAGAATTGAATGGCATGGAGGAGTCTTATCAATTCATTCTCTTTCATAATGGTAGCTAGAATGGTTGGAATCACAGCATGCTATTATTGTAGATTGAATGGTTTTGTGTAACTATTTATGATTGGTTTACTTGGGTAAAGACGTTATAGATCAAACGTGCATCCTATAAGTTTGAGTGATTGCCATTGCTGCTGGATCATTATACAATGGCTAGAAGTTCGTTAGTTTTTTAATGCAATAGGATAGTGATGTGGGAATTTCTGTGATGTAATTGTTTGTCTAGAGAGCTAATAAAGAGAACATTCAGATTTTATGTATTATATGGTTTTTGATAAAAGTTTACAAAGAACAGGCTTTTCCTTTTCTAGTTCCCTTTTTGTTTTCTTTCTCATTTCTTTCTTGGACAGCTAATAGAAATAACAGCTCGGATGATTCCTTTTTAACCATGAAATATAGCTGGATGTATTTAAGTGATAGTGAGCTAGGGGAAATTATCTTGTGGTGGAGGTTTTGTTGGCTCGATACACATTAAGGGTTCCTTTACTCCAAAGGATGGAAAAGTGGGGGAAAAAATGGGTTCTCCCTTTTGTTACTCCAAAGGATGGAAAAGTGGGGGGAAAAAATGGGTTCTTCCTTTGTTGACATCCGTTCAATTTTTAATTATTCATCCTGTGGAGCACATGGGCCCTACATCTATTCTTCCTGGACTGTAACTTCAAATTTACACTTCTGTGTCTTTCTTTTTGTTGAAGTGGATTATGTCTGACTTTAGAAATTTTGGTGTTATCATAGATGTATAATTTAAATGGTTGCATTAGGCTGGAAACGCTGATCCCGAACCAAGATGAAAAATGTTGTTCCTCAATCCATCAATCTTAACTGTTGATGAAATTATGAGTGGATAAAGGGTATTTGCTATCTTTTATCGCATGCTACGTTTTTCTGTTTATTCTTGAATATATTTCTGTACACAGATGCAGAAAAGTTATTTTGCTGATCCTGAACTATTTATATCTGCAAATCAATTTCTAGTCGCCTTTCAGTTTGTTCAATTTCTGGAAATTTGCATCACCATGTTTTCCAAATATAAATTTTTTGTGAAAAATTATTTTCACTAATCTGGATCTTGTATGGCTGAAAATACACAACATATCAGTAAATATTTAATTTGTTTCTAATGCTGGCAGATTAAAATTGATGGTATCACAAAACTTGTTGTACTTCCTCTATATCCTCAATTCTCCATATCAACTAGTGGTTCAAGTCTTCGTCTATTGGAAAGTATATTCAGGTTGAGTCCTAAATATGGCTTCATATTCCATGCTTAGTTTGGATCAACCTGTAATATTGATTTCTGGTGTCTAGGGAGGATGAATATTTGGTCAATATGCAACATACTGTTATACCTTCTTGGTATCAGCGTGAAGGATATATCAAGGCAATGGCTGATTTAATTGAAAGAGAGTTGCAGAAATTTGAATCACGTACAAAGGTATGATTGAATTTTATCCAACTGCATATTCTCTTTCGGTAGTATTTTTTCACATTTTATTCCTTCAATGCATATCAAAACTATGCGGTAGTCTTGATGATGCTAACAAGGAAAACAAATTTATTTAAATTTTGAATTCTAATTTTGCATGATACAACAACTTCAAAATCTATAACTTTCTCCTTTTTAGTTGATGCTGTTCTTTCTTTTATGTGTGTGTGTGTGTGTGTGTGTGTGTGTACAGTACTGTCCTCTATGTTATTTTTATTAATTTCCCTTTTCAGATGCCTTGATACAGATTGGGTCTAGCCATGTAAGGCTTATACAACATTAGTTTTGGGCCTTCACTTGAACTCACTTGGAGTTCCTCACATTATCTGGTAGTAATCCCTGAGATTGATGGCAAGCCAAATAGTCATGCAACTGTCTCTTGGAAGTGCTGTGAGAGGAGTCAAAGATAATTGCAAAAAAAATGGCTTACAATTAACGCATGATATTATTTAATTAGGGCCAGGTAGTGCATGGGAAACTTAGGCAGAGGAGAATTTCAAGAGTAGGATGGCTTCTTTTTGAGGATGGACAAGTGTTACAACATTCACCATTTATTGAACATTATTTGTAGATGAGTTGTCAGGGGGCATTTGCTATCTGCACTGAGAGGAAATGCAGGATCTTATTGTGGTGTTGGAGGAGAAATTATAGTTTGAATGACAGCAGGGGTGTTATGGTTGAGATTTAGGATGAAAAGTGCCAATCGGAAGAAGCTTTCGTTAGGTCACTCTAATGTGATTGTAGGATACATGAAGGAGATGGAAAGTTGGGTTTGTTATGTAGAATGATAAGGAAGTTGAGTGTGTCAAGTGGAGATGGTGAGAGGTTGGAGTTGTTAGGAGAGGGGATTGACTATGGCTGCAGTGTTGCATGAGGTAGTGTGAACGATGTTGTGGCCACTAATTGTTTAAAAAGCCTCCACATAAACCCTTTATATAGTCACATAGGTTTATTTAGTTAAGGACCACGTTGCATCTGCTTATCCAAGCTAAACCAATATCTAGCTTTCTAGAATCTGAATCGTGCCTGTTAATACTGATTTTGATTGAACCCGTTTTCCAAATTGAAAAGTAAGAAGCATCTCAGTGTTGCTAGGTTAACATACTTTGTTGTATGTTGTATTTTATGATATATATGTTGCTTACAATTATATGCATACTATCTTGCATTGGCTTACGAATTGTTAGGACAGTTAATTTAATATGTTAAGTGTAGATGTCATTTTCTTCATAACAAATGCGTAGGGTTACTAATTTGATGTATTATTTAGTAATAAACTCATATTTTGAGACATAGAGGTATAGGTTATTGTTAGTATAACTAGTATTAGTTTTTTGAAAAAATATGGAACCTCATATGCATTACGGAGTGGCTCGGTATATTTTTTCTCTTTTCTAAAACCTCATCAAAGGGAGTCTTGAAATTTGGAGTTTGGACCATTGTTGTGAATGTACGTAGTTCATGTAGGGAAATCATAGTTTGGAGCAAATGACATTATTCATAGTTAATAATTAGTCAAATTAATCTATAACATTATTAATGATTAATCATAAGTAATAATTTTATTAAATTTGCTAACTAAATTTATGAATTAAATTAAATTCAATTATGATTTAAATTAATAGATTAAATATATTTTTATTTTAAAATATTTAGTTTAAATTCCAAAGCGAAATTAAATATAATTAAGATTTTAAATTTATGTTGAATATTAGTAGTATTTGTGATTCATCAAATATATATGCACATTTCTTTGGGTTTTTATATATCTTTTGATTGCTTATTAAGTAAATATTCTTATTTTGTTTTTTCCATTTTGTTTTTTCCATATTGTTTTTAATTATTTATGAATTGTTTGACCAATTTCGATCCCACAATTCCGATATGGCCAATACTTATGTTTTTCAAATTTTTTATAATGATGCTGCCACCCATGGTTAAGACTACAATACATAATCTATTCTCTTTTCTAATAGCTCAAGATTTTGGGGTGGATGGATTGCAATTCACATTTAGGAGTCATAGATGAATCATAAACAGTTTATATAGGTCAATTCATTTACAACCCAAACATGAATATGCATACTTTAAAGAGCCTATGCACTAAATGTGATCAGATTGTTGCACAGTGCATATGAAGTATCTAGGTGCATATCTAGTCATTTCTAAGAGAATATTTCAGAAGCATTTCAGTTAATATTCTTTCTCAATGCGATTAATCTCATCTGCATGTTCAAGACGATCTTGACAATTAAACTGCAAATATTGCATTAAAGTGCACTGTTTTTGGTGTATTATTAGATTTGCATCAAATGCTCATTTCTGTTAATCCACGTTTCTATTTCTATGGTTGAGCCCCTTTCTTTTGCTTTAAGATATTTTGCGTCTTGAATCCTTGAACTAAATATGACAGCTGATTACACTGTTTCTGTTGAACTGAAATGTCCTGCCTTGGAGCGATTATTAGGTTATGCTATTTTTTAGTGCTCATGGCGTTCCACTTGCTTACGTGGAAGAAGCTGGGGACCCTTACAAAGCAGAGATGGAGGAATGTGTTGATTTAATTATGGAAGAACTGGAAAAACGCGGAATGACTAATGGTTACACCCTTGCTTACCAGGTAAAGTTTATAGCCCATAAGATTAAAATGCTTATTAACTTCTTGTTTATTTGGAGCAAATTCTTTCCGTGGCCCCTTTTTCATGTTTATATGCTTGATACATTAGCTTGAGCTACTCAGCTAAGTACATGGGCATAGACAATGCAGTACAAGTTAATTTTTTCTGGTGACACACAAGTTCATCCTTTCTGTTGTTTTCAATATACGTAGAGAGGTAAAAATAAATATACTCTCTTGTTTCTGTTAAGTGGGAAAATAAATATTTTATTGATCTTAATTCAAAGAAACAAATATTATGTGGTATATATATGACTCAACACGAAATCCTAAAACTAAAACATCCAATGTAGGTTAACCCACCACACTAATAACTTCATAACCTAATAATTGTAACACATTTTCTCATGCTGGAGAGTGAATTCTATGTCCAGCTTGTCACAAAAAATTTAAAATACCTCAGAACAACTAAGATCCATGATGAAAATGAAAGTGAAAATGTTATACTGACATGTCAGCAAGGAGATTACAAGGTGAGAATCTCTTGAGTGTGCTTCTCGTTGCTGAGCCATTGACAGCATGCAGTAGATGACAAGGAGAAGCAAAACATTCAACTAGGGTCCTACGTGCAACTCTGGACAAGGGTTGGCGTTCTTGGGCTTGATGCAAGAGAGGAAGTTCTGGTCGAGGAGAGGATGCATTTGCTGGAGGAAGACTTCACACTGGATGCAATGATGGAAGATAACGCCTTGCTGGATACACTGAGTATATATGGAAGGAAGATAGATGTTACAGTTTGATTTTCTGTTGGATGAAGCAGATTAAGAGCAGAACCCTTTCTTTGGAAGAATAAATACTGTTCAAATCTTAATAGGTTATGAAGACAATGTAGGAGATGCTGAGAGGAGATAGAAAGATGGCAGTTTTCAATCTGATGGACAAGGAAGGAGAAACCAGGCATGGTGGCAGAGAGGGAGAGGGACTTGTTAGTGTTACAGATCTGAAAAGGGTACTCCAACTGGAGAATCAGGAAGAAGGCACAGGAAGTCAGGGAAATAGTGGCTGAGAGAATGTATGAGAAGGCGAGCACAAGGAAACAAGAAGATGACAAGCACAAAATAACTATCGAGTTGGTTGAAGAATATGAGAAGAAAGTCGCACTGAGAAAGGAGGTGTTGTTTGGAATCACTACGTGATCGCTGAGGCTCAAGGTATTGCCCTGACTGGGAGAAGCAAATCAAAGAATCTCAAGCTTAAGCTCCAGTGAGGAAGGAGGTGTGTAGGAGCACGAGGCATCAAAGACACAGAAAGCACGAGAGGACTTACTACTGAAGCCATTGCAGTCAATATGGAGGGTGGGCGAGGTTATTGATGGAGAAATGCTTAGAGGTACTGGACCTCAGCGAAAGGTGAAGATCTTGTTGAGGTGAAGCTGGTGGACAACAGATTGATTGAAGATGCAACTCTTGATGACTGATCTGATCTGAAATCATAAACAAGATCTTCAAGGTGAGTTCGCCTTCATGCCTAAAGAACCCCGGAAGAAGCATGGCTGCAGGGAGGCCATCACCATCACCTCAAAATTGGCAGTCTCATCTCAAGGGGTTAACTCTAGAGGATCTAACTCTAGAAGTGGGACTTTGTTAGGAAAATACATTTTGTATTGATCTAATTATAGAGATACAACTATTACATTATATTAGGACACAACACAAAACCCTAAAAAAAACTATCCAATTTCCTGATGATAAAATTCATTGCAGAATGAGTAATCTCATCTTAGCATTAAACTGTCAGTTTTCTTATCATTAAATAAGACTTACATTTTTGAAAGGGTTATTTATGAAAACTACAAATTGTCCCTGAACTATAACCTACATTCCATTTTCTCAAAGTAGATTTTGTGTCAAAAATCAGCCCTTAAACCTCCATCTCCCTCTCAGTCATTTTTGTCAAATCTTGACTAAGGGGGAGAAAAAATGTAGGTAATATCCAATCAACATATTTTCAGTTGCTCCCTCACACTGTGTATTTTCCTTGCCAACTTCATTCTTAGTTCACTCTTCCTCTGCCTTCTTCCTTGTCCCTCCATTTCTCTTCACCTCTATTACTCTCTCCTGTGTTCCTGCTTCTTCCTCCATCTTCTTTTTATTCAACAACTGAGCACTCAACTCTAGCCTCATCCTTGCATATAGAACTTTCAGCCTGCCCTCTCTATTGCTATTGATTGATAGGTATCGCCTAAGCACATGTATCTTAGTGAATAAAATATCTTGATATGATTAACACGCCAACTCTTTTTAATCTAGTAGAACCAACTTGACATTTCTAAATAAAAATCAAGTTGTAATGCAGAAAGTATTTGGGCACAGGTATAATCACATCTAAACATAGTAGTGTGTTGACAGTACTATCGACATGCAACCTACTCATGGGAGTAAATGCAACAACCGAACTGCCAAAAGGTAAAATGGCCATGCAACTAACGCAACCACTAAACTAGCAACATTTATAATGATAACACACCATAGAGTAATTACAATAAAAAAAAAGAGTCTCAAACTGTGGTAATTGGCTTTAGTCATTTTGATTGTTCACTCTCATGAAAGAAATTTTTAGTTCAGAACCAAAATGGAATACAGATGACAGTTTTGTGATTGTTTCTGGAATTACGCCTTTGAAGTGCCATTTTTGTACACCAGTTGAATTGTTTGGAAAGATTTTTCAGTCGACCCCTTTCATCTGTTATTTATTTATTGGTTTCTCAAATGTGTCTCCTATCCATTTTATCTTCTTTTTACTCTGCAACTTTTCTATTTTCTCTTTTTGTTCTCAATTATTTGCTTTGCCTTCCTTTCTTCTATTCCTATTACTATCTTGTTGCTGTTTATAAGTGGATTGAACCTT
The DNA here is from genome assembly GCA_038050645.1 of Hedychium gardnerianum. Classification (NCBI taxonomy): domain Eukaryota; kingdom Viridiplantae; phylum Streptophyta; class Magnoliopsida; order Zingiberales; family Zingiberaceae; genus Hedychium; species Hedychium gardnerianum. The sequence goes on along the minus strand of JBBUKS010000002.1, from coordinate 1,414,184 downwards.
AACATTTTCAATCACTTTGTTATTCTTGACATGCCTTGCATAACATTCTATAAGTTTGTCTGTGTAATCACTGAAGCCTAAGTGTAAGTTTTTGATTTTCGGGCTATATGTTCTGGTACTTGCTAGTCATTCAAATTTTAGTTAGATCCAAAATGATTTTGACCCACAACCACTGAAAGTCACCTGAAGGTAGTATGATGGTTGCAAGAGATGAGCATCTGAAATTCTTATGATCTAAAGTAAGTCTTTTATTGTCTATTCAAATAAATAGCTACCAGTAGTTGACCTATGATGCCTTCAAAACTTTCGTTTTTGATTGTTTACACCATCTTTCAACTAAGCTTCATTGAATGATTTAATAGAGCCGAGTTGGACCTGTGGAATGGTTGAAACCCTACACTGATGAAACAATAGTTGAGCTTGGGCAAAAAGGAGTAAAAAGTCTTCTAGCTGTTCCTATTAGGTACACTTGCATCTATGTATCATCTATTCATTCTGTGTACCTCAAGAATTTGTTTGTATGAAGATTATGCATGTTTTGATTGGCTTTTGAGCTATCATAAACTTGTTTACTTCTCGCATCCATTGCAGTTTTGTCAGTGAGCATATTGAAACACTAGAAGAAATTGATGTGGAATATAAAGAATTGGCTCTCAAATCAGGCATTGAGAATTGGGGACGTGTTCCTGCTTTAGGATGTGAGCCTACATTTATTTCAGATCTTGCTGATGCTGTTATCGAAAGTCTTCCTTACGTAGGAGCTATGGCAGCGTCCAGTATTGAGGCTCGACAGGTAACAGTCAACAGTTTAATCATATGCATAGGTTGAAGTTCACTAGGAACTGTTCCTTTCTCTACTAGTTTGAATTGGGAGTAAAACAGCAAAGTGAATCACTAATAGATTTTTCCATTTTACATCTTAATCTCAATTTCTTTTTGTCTCAAATCTCCCATGACTTCTCACTTTTGTTTAATTAAGTCTAAACCTCGTAGCCGGTAGAAAACCCATTTACACCGTGTATGACTCTCTAGTGGTAAGACTAAGCCTCTCTATGTGTCTGTCTGCCAATCTCCGTGTTGAGGTCTCTCCATGGTTTTCAATCCATGGAAATCAGCAAATGCAAAAAAGTAGTCAAGCTATGAGCTATCGCCTTCATCAAACTAAAGTGATGGAGGGATATGATCCACCAATTGGTCTATGAAACAATCATTCTCTCTTCCATTGTCCGTGATGCTTTTGAGATATCAGATTTTGCAATAGATGATTCAAGTTCTTAAAATCCTAAACCATTCACAATGCATCATTGATTGGCTTAATCTCGCTAAGCTCTGGGCAAATGCAGTCGCTTGTTCCTCTTGGGAGTGTAGAAGAGCTACTGGCAGCCTACGACTCGAAGCGTGCGGTGCTACCTTCTCCAATAGCAGTGTGGGAATGGGGTTGGACCCGAAGCGCTGAGACCTGGAATGGCAGAGCAGCCATGATAGCAGTCCTTGCATTGCTGGTACTGGAAATTACTACAGGGGAAGGGTTCTTGCACCAGTGGGGCATTTTCCCTAGCTCCATTAAATGAAAACTATTTTGCCTCGTCGAATCCTGGAGATTCAAACAAATGAGTAGAAGATATATTTGTAACACTCATGTCAGGATCGGATTGTTACCGACCTCAATATGCTAATGGAGGATATGGAATTAATAGTGAGTTCCATGTTGGAGCATTAGGGGACTGAATAGAAGACTTACTATGTTTCATATGCTGCCATCTTCGACGATATGATCTAACCCAAAAAACTATTATAGATGGGTCTATACAGTATTTTTTGCATAGGCTTCTTTTCAGTAGTTGGATGTTACGGATTTATCTCAATCGCTAATTTATGAATAGTCGAGATTAATTTCCTTTAAATCTGTTCAAATTTGATGGGGTGTTCATATAAGATTGCGTGTTTGTGTTTTGATTCTGAAAAGTGGCGGCAGTTTCTTTTCTGTTTGGCAATGGAAGATGAAATAATAAATAAGAAAAGCAGATAAAAAGAGGGAATCTTGACCATAGGAAGAAAGTCAAATATTTAAATTATATAAGATACACACCTTTTCTTATGAGTACTATCTGTATTTTTTAAAAAAAAATTAAGATGTATAGGTTATCAAATTTTTATATATAATTATTTTTTAAAAGAAAATAATTTCTAAATTTATATATATAAATTTTAAAAGTTATTTAGATTGTTTCAGAAAAAGGAAATTCTCAGAAACAGCAGGTGTTACACGAGCTAATTATGAAGCAGTTTTAAATGAATTAGCTGGAAGAAAGAAAAACAGAATTGACTTATCCTCTTGGCAAAGATGGGTCAGGAGATCTGTTTGTGCCAGGAATCACTCGCTTCCAGACCCCGTGGCCATTAAGAATTCGCCCTCGCATACTACTTCACCACCGACGTATGCCTTCCCTTCCATTTTTGCGATTCCGAAGCGTTTTTGCAACTTGACCAGGGTCATTCTCATGACCAAGGTGTCCCCTGCAATCACAGGCTTCCGGAATCTCACTTTGTCAATTCCAGCAAAGAAGAAATTTTCACTAGAGCCGCCCACTTCAGGCTGCAACATGACTAAGCCTCCAACCTGGGCCATTGCCTGCACCACCATACAGAATTATGATTTATGAGAGGTACAAACTTTGGATCATTCCATGTACTCTAAGAGTGGTGTGATCTGAGAGTTATGTAAATTAATACTTTGGTGTTGAATACATCAAGAATTGAGAGCAAGTCAAGTTACAGTATAAACATAAAGCATAACTTCGATACAAAATATTGTTCATCAGGTCGTTCAACTAAATAACTTTGACTTAAAATTGGTCGATTTCATAATTTTGGTAGTTTAGTACTAGTTGAATCTATTGCAGTAGAACGTGTAAGAGGTAGCCAAAAAGGACAGAGTCAATGTAATAAAAAAAATTAATTAACTGAATATTATTAGCAATATAACTTTGCATAGAGCTAAATTGAGATATTATTAGTAAAATAGTTTTACATAGAGCAAAATAGAGAGGTCATTGGAGGGACAAGATTTATGTAGATGAATCCAAATAGTGAGGACAAGCACAGCTTGAAAATGGTGATGGTGATTGTGGGAAGAGAGAAATATTCAGATAACTTAGTAAACAATCCTTGAATGTCTTACTCAATTTCAATGTTTGTCTCAACATGCCAATGATAAGCATATTCAAATCTTTGTTTAAAGATGCTTAAGAATACAAGTAGATTTTGGCACTCAACAGAACAGAACAATTCAGTGTAACAAAATTAGATTGGCATCATTCTAGTTATTTTCGAATTTCAAGTCCGCAGATCACTTACTTTGTTTTAGGCAAGCATTTATGCACACTTTATTTATCTAAATTCAAACCTAATAACCAATGTTTAATTTCATTGAATTAGGGAAAGAAAACAACTTTTCTCTTCCACCATCATTGAAAGATGATGATGACAATGATTGATACAGATTGTAATTGCATGACCTAACATACCTACAGCTCAACAACTTGGACAGGAAAATCTCGGATAAATTGATTCAAACTGAATGTTTGAAATAATTTGGTAATTGGTAGACTCAGACCAGCATGACAGCCTAGTTAGTCTAATAGTAGTATTGACCTATTTGTGTTCATTTAAAATCTAGATGAGCCTACCAAAACCTAGTCGGTCTTAAGCAATTTATCCATCTCATTCAACCCTACCGAGTAAATCCTCGCCAGTAAAATTTTCTCATGGGGCTCCAATACAACAATTGGTTGTTAAGGGGGAACTTTGTAGAGAATCTTTACAGGAAAGAATTAGCTACTATGATTGTATCTCTTTGCACCTGGGTCATTAAAATTATCAACTTTCATCAGTTTGCAATTTTGTTTTCAAGGACAACCATAAATAGGTAAGTGACTAAATAAGAAAGTTACATATGTACAATCTAAAAGATTGAACTATCAAGAAGAGGATATTATACTTATAAGTTGGCTAAAATGATAAAGGGAAAGTGACTTCAAATATTAAAGTACGAATAATTTCAACTATTGGTGGATAACTCTGCTTAAGGATCTCTAAATTTCTCCAAAATGAGAAATTCATGTTCTGTGCATCCCTTTTCCTTCTAGATCTTATTCTGTCTAATTACCGAGAAAGCTCTGCTTCAGTGTGATTAAAAAGTAGGTCTATAACCTGAGAATACTTTTTTGAATCTTTTAAAAATTGTATTTGTAGATTCCACACGTTTATCAAGAATAATCATACGTTCGAGAGAAAAGGAAAGCAATAATGACATGATTAAGTAGATACCTCGACCATGAGAACACCAGGCATTATTGGGCGCTCGGGGAAGTGTCCAGGGAAGAAATTATCGTTGATGGTGACATTCTTAATCCCAACAGCTGTAACTCCGGGTGTGTATTCGATCACTCTATCAACCAATAGAAATGGAAACCTACAATACAAGCCGCAAAACATCCCATTCGTCAAATCTTCCCGAGTAACCTACTCATAAATCAAAATTTCGGTTGCAAAAACATTCTCACCGATGAGGCAAGATATTTCGGATCTGATTTATGTCCATGACGGCGGGAAAAGGCGGAAACCCTTCAAAGAAAATCGGCAACAAAAATATCAGAAACTTCGACCGTACGTGTCATCGATCTCTGAGAAAAAAAAAATACGAAAGAAACGAACTCTTCTCGATAGGAACATCAACTTCCGTCGTCACCGTGCCGTCAACGGAGCATCGCATCACGAGCTTGCTCTTCGCGAAACCCGCTACAGGAGCTCGAAGCATGAGGCTCGGAGGGCAAAGGCGCTCCGGGAGGGGGGCGCAGGGGTGGCGAAGGGACGGAGGAGGCGCGGAGACGAGGGATCTGGTGGCCATGGCCGCTGAGGCTTCCGTCGAGACTGTGAGCGAGCACAGAGATTTGAGAAGGCGAACCTATCGAAGAGGTAGATCAAAGGTATGGGTGTGCGTGGGGGTGGGTTTTATCAATATTCGTGGACGGCCAGGTAAATAAACTATTAAAGTGGGTCCCACCTATAGACGGCATCCGGACCGTCCAAGTGCGGAGCGGACGCGTCCAGCTGGACGCTAGCTAAGTGGCAGCGGATGCAACGAGGTCAGTTCGTTCGATGAGCCGATTTAAAAATACGAACCGATCGAACTAGATTCGGTCCGGACCAAACAAACCACATGGAACCCCGATAAAGAAAAGAAGAGAACTCTAAAATCAATTTAAAAGAATGAATAGATTCTATGAGCTAGAGCTTTACATTGAATAGATTGTGATGCATTAACAATTTCCGAACAGCAGGACAAGAACCAAAATATTTGATCAATAACATGGTGCAAATACTTAATAGCAGAAAATTTCCTATTTCATTACTAAACCAACATCATTAACAATGATACTTCCATTTGATCTCGCTACTACAACGGCTACTACAACGCGAATAAGCTAAAAAAATGTGCAATGCGTGTGCTAAAATTGGAGGGATCTTGGCCACGGGCATATAAATTATGGCACTCAGAGTCACGAATTGGATCGTTTCAGGTAAACCATAATTCCAACGCTAGCGAGTACCACAGTTCCTGTTAAAATTCCCCATCGGAGAGTCGTCGAGCTTCCTCTTTGGGCTTCTGTCAAATCTGGTTTTGTAGCTTCCTTCTTCATTTCTGGGTCATCAATGTGTAGCCTCAGAACCTGAAATACGGCAAGAACGATAAGGAACAATAGGCCTGCTGAATTGAACATCTAGGTGTGGTATTAAGCAAAAAATCTCTTCGAGAATTTCATACAAAAATATGATTCAAAGAGAGTTTCATTTAAATATGGTTTACTTCTAAAGTCGAATTTAACATTCTCGTACCATGCAAAAAATTATTTGGTCGCCATAATAACCTACAACTCCATATGAACATATCATTAATTGGCACACTGACAGGAATTGGATGGACTGCTCTAAAACCTTCTTTGATTTATATGGTATGTGCACATCGGGGCATTTACTTGGAGAAAATTGATAGAAAATAATTCCCTGAATCAATGAATGGCGAGAATACAATGAAAAGAGTACCTTCTGTCCTGCTGATCGGGCATGATTGATAGCTGCTACAAGATCATTATCTGTAGTAAGAAGAACCTTGTCACCTTCATCATCTTCATACTGCATAGCACCAGCCACGGTTTAACCATTGAGCTACACTACCTTATGCAATAACACCACACAAATGCATACAAGAATTATGATCTCACCAAAAGTTGAACTTTGTCAATGTCATGATCAAGCCCTATCCTCTGCATTATAGAAGATACAAGTTCATCCAAATTCTCAGTGTCTACAAGAAAGGTTGAAACAAACCGTTCTGACCTTAGAAAATAGTAGAAATCAATTGAAGCTCTGTCAAAACAGAAATGGTTCTTGAGACATTATCTCATACTGACCACAACTAAATCTGTGTATACGCCCCTTTCGATCTTCGAGTTTGAAAGAAAATGAGTTTCCAGCATGAGGGGGATACTTGTACTTCCCACTTTCAGTATACTCAGATGTCATCAATGTTGACAAGTCACTGCAAAAAACATAAAAGTTCATAAATAGATGTTTAGCAAGAAAAATATAACAGAAAAATATGCTAAAACATGCCTATGTGTATCAAACTCTTCATCTGAAGGCTCTAAGGCAAGGGCAGAATCCCAAAAGTTCTGCATCATTGTATTTGCCATGTCATTGGCAGCTTCAGCACCTCCATCAACCTTCATAAATGAAATGCACCAAGGATGCACTCAAGTGAACCAAAATTAAAAATAATAAACAAGAAATAGCTCTGTGATCAAATTCTGATATGTAAAAAAAACATCAAGAATAACTTGGGGGGCATTTGTTTGTTAATGTCATGTTATTTGATAATATCTTGTGGAATTAGGTTATCTATCAGAATAATATCCTGTTAGAATATTCTGTATAGTTGTATATATTGTACAGGTAGTATATTCTACACAATGGTTGTACATTTGTTTCCTTTACTATTAGTTAAACTTACCTCTTTTCCAATTGGATTTGCCCTAGATATTTAAGCTTGTAAGTATATATGGGAGAGATCAAGTCAAGTTCCATTCAAGTTCAAGGGACTTCTTAATTTTTCCTGGAATTGCTACCTTTCTGATGCCAAAAGTAGTGTACAAAATTTCTTTTTTGAGCCTTCACTCTCAATGAACTATTTCTTGTTTGTTTCTAGTTATTCTGCGATCTGGAGAAGTCACAATTTTTTGACAATACCACCGCTTTGCTGTAGCGCCCAAACTCCATTGTGTGTAGATGACAATGATCTCTAGAATTAGAATGCAGCATATAGCTGGGATGCCAAAATTACCAATAGTTGGTCTCAATTTTTAATAAAAAATGAGAAAGATAGCTAAGTATTCCTAGTCATGACTTGTCAGTTGGTAGTCTCAGTTTTTTACCGTCAAAATATATCATGCCAGCACGAGTAATTTTACTGTGCCGTTTGTGTCAACATATTTTTTCTGGTACCGCTCAAGATTCTCAAATGGTAAAATCTAGAACCAGCAAATAATTAAAGATTCTCTTGCCATTACTTGTCCTTCAATTTTACTTTTCAACCATCAAAAGGAGATGGAACACCACAGAGAGAGGAAGAACCAACTGGAGCACCAACAATAACAAAGAAGAGTAATGCCAAAGTCAAAAAAAAAAAAAAGTGAAGAAAACAAAGATGAAACTTCGTCTTGTACCTGTTGCTTATTCTAATTTTAATTATGTTAATGCAAGTCCAAATTTTTTTAATCCACTAGAACAATGCACTTACAAGAGAGCTCTGCAAATTTGATAGGCCTAGCAAAAACACAAGACCATGATACTCAAAATTTTGATTGGAGATTAAAAGTACAACCAATTGTTTCTCTTGCTCAAGATTAAATTGAATTTACCATTTCATGTTCAAAGAGCAACGGGAAATCTTTTTCATTATGTAACTGCACATATAAAAGCATACTAAATACCATGGAAATGGCTGCATGTGTTAATTGCAGGACATCCAAACAAGCAACAACGTGGCCATCTGTTTTTGAAGATGTAGCAGAAAATCAGAACAAAAAATGTCAACAAATTTCTTCATGCACAAAAATAAATGATGGATTACCTGTGTCTAGTACTGGAACATGTAAGAACTTTCCATCATGCATAATGTGCAATGCATCAAGAATTGTGGTGTCAAGTGTGGCACATTCAGGGTTCAACGTCATAACCTATAAAATGGAAATTAGAGGATGACTCATCATGATACTTGTTGGAATGAAAGTCACAAATCCAACATACTAAAAATTCATAAAGATTTAAACATTATATAAGAATTTATAGGTTATTAAAATTCAATAGCCATCGGAAATCCTTAAGCAACATGATTTAAAGAACTACAACCTTGAGAACAATATCAATACAATAATGAAGAGTGAAAATTGACATGAAAAAATATGTTTATTCAATAGATAATTCATTTGAAGATACAAAATTGACAAAAACCAACATATTTATCAAAGAAAATTACTAGTAAATTTAACTGCACGTCATATAAATTGATTATCAATTATTTCACAGAATATAAATTGACCATGTTACATATCAATTTGCATCCTTAGAGTCGACCTGTAATGATACAACAAAACTAGAAGATTTCATGAATTGTCAGGCTAATAGGCTGAATTTTTTATCAATCTAATTTGCAAGTACTTTTCCTATATCCAAGCTTCCCAATAATGACTCTTTATTGGCCATTTGCTGGGAATTGCAACTTGACCTGCCAAAACTAACCAACCTAGATCAATACAGACATACTGCATATTGTTGCACTTGCACCACATAAAATCTCATATATAAAGCTAATATTCTAAATATCATACCTCTATCAAATTATTACGCTGATATCTTTATATTTGATTTAATGATGCCCTTTCAATCTGGATCTATTGTGTATCATATTTGAAAATTTTGAGACAGCTTCCATCCTAACTAAATACACCCAACTCAGGAATCCAGGGTGAAATTGGTAGCTTCAGAAACCATGACAGGAACTCCATTGCAACAATCCTAGTGATATTTGGAAAAGAAAAAGATCACAGAAAAAGAGATGGTTTACCAAGTTTTGTTTCTCTTTCTATTAATTTTCTTTATGAAATAATCCATCAAGTAGCCGACCCCACATAGTGGGATAAGGCTTGGTTGTTGTTGGTTGTTGTATGAAATAATCCATCAAGGAATAGATGAATAGAATAATCATGAACCTATGATCGAAAACGGCAATTGTAGAATAATGATGAAATATGTATAGATCCTAAATATAAGGAGTAAACCTCAATACAAATATTCAAACTATAAGAAGACAACATGGTTTTTAGAGACCAGACCTGACCTGAAGGAGTCGTTCAGGGCTATAATGCCTAAAAATAATAAAACCCTTGCATAAAAAGGATTTAGGACATGGAAATTTTATAAAATCAGTTTAGCATAGACTACCTTTTCAACAGGAGTCAGTTCAGGTGAAAGATTTTGAGCAACTACTCGCATAAGCACATCCTTTGAGCTGCAACAAAATAAATTTAGCAAGAGCATAAAATAATTCTTATCAAGTAACCAGAGTCAAAAATAAATAAATAATAAAATTTAAAAAATCACAATGAGCAACATACGTTAGAATTCCATGAACACTACTTCCTGTTGGTATAATCACAGAGTTAACTCGAAACTCACGCATCTTTTTTGTAGCAACAGCGACAGGATCCGAGGGAGATACCAACACAACTCTGCAGATAGGTTTTCAAAAGGTCAATCATAATAGCATTGATACAAGAATAGCATCAAAACTAAAACATATAGACATACTTTGAATGTTCCGTCACAATAGTTGATAGAGTTGGCTTAAACATTCTTTCTCGGAGAGTTTCAATGAAAGCATAAGGCACTGCATCAAGGAAAGAGAATGAATAATAAATAACTTAAATTCTCAAAAAGCCTAAACAGCCATAAAATTGTCACGTAAGAATAAACATGCACTAAGTACATTCCAATGAATCACTGTGTAATACTTTTACAGAGGATAAAGAAGCTTTATTATCAATGTCATCATCATCAAGCCATGTCAATCCAACATTTTGGAGACTAATAAAGCGAAACTTATAAAGCCAATAATAAAAATGTATCATAAAGAAGCTTATAAATTAACTAATGACAATTTTACATTTTTAACCCTTCATTTGATTTTGGTTCGAAAGATTGGACTAACAAGTTAGAATTGCTATTGCAGGAACTCTTAATTCAAGCCATAAGAGCTGTTGAATATCCCAAGACAACACTTATAAAAAAAGAACTGAAATTAAACAATGCCATTAGGACACAAGAACCAATTCATTCTTCATTTGATTGACACACATGTCCATCTACCTTCATCTCCTTTTCAGATACATGCATTTCTCATGCCTCAGTCAATGTCATGTGTGTAACCAGAAACATACTGATCAATTCATTCTTATTTTGATTGACACATGTGTCCCTCAATCTTCATCTCATTTCTAGATCATCCATGCCTCATACCTATGTCACTTTTGTCACGTATATGACTAAAAACATACTAACTTGAATCCACCTAACACAACACTAGCTAAATGCGGTATATGTTAAGGACGAATTGGTTTGTAAAACAATGAGAGGAAGGACTTCATAGAGCTAGGTGAAAGTTCCTTTCATACCCTACAAGCATGCTACACATTATAGTTTATAATTCAAAACAGTAAAACTGTAAAAGGAATATAAATCAAAATCATGTCCCTATCAACATTAGTACACATTTCTAGTTTATCATTCCGAACAAGAAAACTGTACAAGGAATTTGAAACCAAATGATGTCTCAACTAATCTACTTAAGTTTTTTCTTTAACCATGTAGATTTTCAATCCTCATATCTTATGATGAGTGAAAATGTTGAGGAGCAATTCAGCATATCCACATGCTGCAAATAACAACACCAGAGGACCCTAATCAAGTAGTGTCCTGTATAAACCTGACAAGTTGTTTCCCCATTGACGTTCGACTCCCTCGACTGCAGCTGCAATAGCACTACCTTGTTCGGCAGCTTTTTCCATTTTTGATATAGCATCATACATGCATTTTGTAATATCCAGCATGGCAATAACTTCACCATTTTCTACCACAGGAAGATGCCTAAATTTTCCTGTAAAAGACCAGTTAATGACAAGAATAATTAGAAATATTGCAATTACAAAAAATATAGTGCCTAAGAAAAGATCAGAGCAACAGTATACTTTATTAAGATAATACAGTCTAGAAACATGAATGCACTAGGAAAGTCTCTTCTCTGGTAAATGTGTATATCACATGATCAAGATCTAAAGTTCCTAATTCTAAAGTATATCATCATCTAACGAAGTATGTACTATCATCTGTAGCACTTCAGGATTACTTTTTTGCAAAACATATGTAGGAGTTAATTACCAAACAAATTAAGAGTAAACAACTCTTCCATAACTTTGAGTTGTTCTATACACCATTTAGTCTTGATGGAACCCAAACTTCCACCATATAAACAATGGATGTAAACTTTAGGAGTGAAAATATCAACCCAATTACACTTATGCAGATGATGAGCTTAGATTTAGAAAAGCTAAAACGGACCATTCTAATAGTAATTTTAGTGGGTGTCATTCATAGACTTCTAGGAAATAACATGTACACAAATTCACTACTATATTATCTCATGTTTAGAGAAGAATTAAAATATTTTCCCGAAAATAATAATTGTTGTAAGTTTAGGTGGCCCCTTGTTTTTATGGAAGAATATATCTTAATGTACTTTTGAATTAGTTAGATGGCATTGAAAATTATTTTTGTCAGCATAACATAACCTCCATTAAGTGGTTCAATTTGTCAAATTCACACTTAGATTCACGTTGGGTAGGAGGAAGGCACATTCTTTCAACCACAATCAATGGTATTTATGCTCATGTACTTGATGTAAGAATTCAGGTTTCATCCGAGCCATTTAATAATGTCAAAAAATATATCATAAAAGTACGTGCATGATACCTTCAGTTCTAACTGTTCAGAATGTGAAGGAAAGCATTATCTATGAGCAAATAAATGTGAAGGCGTAATGATTCATGAATAAGCTAACCTAGGACCATTTTTTGCAGAGCCTCAATTGCAAGGGTATCAGACATTACAAAATTTGGGTTTCTAGTCATTATCTTTGACGCAGGTGTCTGCTGCGGCCTCAAACCCTCCGCTATAACCCTCGTGGCAATATCCTGCAGAAGCGACAAACAAGCCCAGCACAAACACTTAACCTCATAAACAGAGAAAATGGCAGTATCAATAACAAAAGAAATCAACAAACCAACCTTGTCGGTAACGATACCAGAGAGAAGCCCGTTGGCATCCGTCAGGAGCACAGAATCGACCCTACGCGCCCCCATCCTCCTACACGCGTCGGAAACAGTGGTTCCCTCCGGAATAGTCAAAGCTTTCGATAATCTCAGCTTCTTCACAGTCCTTTCCCCACTGTCCCATCCAGATAGAAAGAAATCACAACAAGAAATCCATAAAAAGGCGAACTCGCAAGACAACGAAGAGAAACAATCGTACGGTGCTAGGGTCGCAGAATTCGGCCTGGAGGCGTTCCCGTTTGCAGCGGCGGCGGGAGTATCGGCGGCGGCTGCGGAAGTGGTGCTGCCGTTCTCAAATGGAACTGGTTTCTTCACCGCCGCCGGAGCGCGGCGGGAGGCGAGGCCGCTCCTTCTCGGAAGAGGGGCGGCGGCGTGGGTGCTCATCTTCTTGCTTGATCGGTCGGACTAGAGGACTTGGAGGAGAGAGGATCGAAATGGAGAACCCTAAGTCGATCGTGATCAAGGGTTCCTGCGCGTGCCACTGATAGAGGCATTTGAATATTTCGAACCGTCTTTTATTCCAGAAAGCTCTAAAGTAACGTTTTAAGAAAATAATATTTTAAACCAAGCAAAAAGTGCAAATTTCAAATCTTATTTTTATCAATACAATAAAATAGTTTGTTTTTTTTAATTAACTTATTATTCTTTCCATGGGTTAAAAAATCATTTGAATTGTTGGACCGACAAAAATCAAATTAAAAATTATATTTATTCAAAATAATTAAAATATAAAACTCTAGATTTATTCAGATAAATAAATATATGAAATAAATAT
>JBBUKS010000002.1:1365465-1388818 GCA_038050645.1 Hedychium gardnerianum | reverse complement strand
GTTACTAGTTTGAACAATGACTAATGCAGGAATCTGATTACTAGATAAAATTTAATTCTCATATTTTATATGATGATAATACTTCATATATTAATTATCAATTCATTTTTTGTCTCCTCAATTAAATAGCCCGTGTTAATCTGCTTCATAAATGAATAAGGACCCACAGCCACCTTCGCCCTCACGACGAGGGCAAGGCGGACAGGACAGCAAAGGACGAGAAGACGCCCGACCCAGTAATTGAATGGCCTAAACTGTGTTCCTAAGTGTGGTTTCGTTTAATTGTTTTTATGACGCGTAATTAATCGTAATTAAATGGGAGTTTGACCTAGAAGGTTCGGTGGCTGACCTCGTAGGGCGGTGGCGAGATTGCCGTTGGCGATGTAGTCGGCGATGAGAAGCTTCTCGTCGGGCGCCCAGTAGTAGGCCCGGAGTCGCACCAGGTTCGGGTGCCGGACTCGCCCCATCGCCCTCACCTCCGCCGCGAACTCCTTGGGCCGCCCCCTGCCGCCGCTGCCCTGCCCTAGCCTCCGGACGGCCACCGCCGTTCCCTCCCCGACCACCACCTTGTACACGATCCCCTTCGGGCCTTTACCGAGTACGTACGCCGACGCCCGCAGCAGCTCCTCTAGATCTACCTTGAAGTCCTTGTCCATTGTCACCAGCTTCCCCTCCGCCGCCGCCGCCTCCGACGACGATGATGATGCCGAATCTTCTTCTTCTTCTTCTTCCCCCTTCTCTGCTCCCGGCTCGCCGCAGCACGTGCAGCGCTGGATCCGTCGGCCGGATCCATCGGTTCTTAATTTGGCGCACCATTCGAACCGACCCTTCATCTTCCGGTACGCGCAGACCACCAGCAGCCCCACAAGCGCCACCCCGGCCGCGTCCGCGACCGATATCAGCACGATCAGCCCCGCCCTCATCCCCCTCTCACCCTCCCTCTTTGCTTCCTTATCGGTGCCCGTCGCCGCTGCAGAACCCCGAACCGCGCCGGGCGCCTCCGCCGCCGGCGCGGCCTCCACCTCGCAGGTGATCAACAGAGGGACGCCGCAAAGCCCCGGGTTGTTCAGGAATGCCGTGGGGCCCTGGTTCGCCAGCGATCCTCCACCGGGGATCTCCCCGGAGAGATTGTTGAAGCGCAGATCGAGGCTGACCGTGGTCGGCAAGTCGCCGAGCGTGCTGGGGATTTTGCCGGAGAAGCGATTGTGGGAGAGGTTCAGCGTGCCGCCGAGGGAGTCCAACTCGCCGAGGTCCGGCGGGATGGGCCCCTCGAAGGCGTTGGAGGAGAGATCGAGCTGGGCGAGCTTCTCCATTTCGCCCCAGATCCCGGCGGGGATCACGCCGGACAGCCGGTTCCCCATAAGAATGAGCCGCTGCAGCTGGCGACACCGGCGCAGCGCCGGCGGGAGGGGGCCGGTGACGGCGTTCCTGGAGAGGTCGATATTCTGGAGGCGGGGGACGTCGCAGGCAGCAGCGGGGAATGCGCCGGAGAGGAGGTTATCGTAGAGGAAGACTGATCGAAGAGAGGTGGCGTTGAAGAGCTGTGCGGGGACAGGGCCGGTGAGGCGGTTACCATGGAGGTTGAGGCGTCGGAGGAAGAGGAGCGTGCCGAGCTCGGAAGGGATGTATCCTGTCAAATTCTTGTTGATGATGGCAATGCCGACGACGCGTGGGTAGGCGTATCCGGTGACATTGGCGCAGGAAATGCCAGGCCAGCGGCAGGGGTCGTCGTCGACCTCCGTCCACCCGGCCAGGGAGGATTCGGGGTCTTCGGACACGGCCGCCTTGAAGGCGAGGAGCGTGAGGCCGTCAGGCGACAATGCAGCTATGTGAATGGTGCAAAAGATGATAGTAAGCAGGTACGCTCTTCTTCTCTTCATCCAGCAGTAGCACTTATCTGTCGATACTAATTGGGATGTTGGAGAGTGAAGGAAGCAATGGTGATGCGATAGAAGTAAAGTAGTATATAAGAGTACTACTGAGTGCAAGCATTCTGGAATGGATGTCGAGTAGTAGGTGTGGGGGTTGTTATCAGCGCAAGTGGGATTTTATTGCAAGGGCCAAATGGGGGAGATGGAAGGTGAAAGCGTGGAGAGAGTAACAGAAGGAAAGGAAAAGCCAACTCTTCAGAATGCAATGCAAGAAAGGATGAGTATTTGAATGATTCTATTGGTTGAGAGCCTAATTTATGAAGAGTCGAGGGGCCTTTTCATGAATAATTGGGTCGTCCATCTTGAATCCAACGATTTAGATTGCATCCCATCTGAAGGATCACAACGCGGAGATCGCGTCCTTTCATTTGGGCAAATCTACCCATCATGTCAAATTTGATATGCCCATTTTGAATCAATTCTATATAAAGAATGGCTCCGCTCCTTGTGACGATAAGTACATGCGAAGTGTGCTCTAAGGACATCTTCAATTCATATATTAAAATATCAAATTTAATATAAAAATAATATTAAATTATTTCAATTCATACATCAAAGTTTTACATCAAATTTGATGTATAAATAGTATAACATCATATTTAGTATTATACTATTAGTTACATCATATTCGATGTAAAAATAATTTTTATTTTTTTAATTTTATATTATTATATATTAATAAAATATAATATAATTAATTTATAATAATTATTATTTTTTGATTTTATTTATATTTATAGAAATATTAATTATTTATTATAAATTTAAATTAGTGTATTTAATAGTATATTGTATTTTTAATTAAGTGATTATTAATTATTTATTATAAATTTAAATTAGTGTATTTAATAGTATATTGTATTTTCAATTAAGTGATGTTTTAAATAAAAAATATATAAATATTTTAATTATCATATAAAATTGATAATAAATTAAAATATATATTAATAATTAAATTATGAATAAGATAAAAAAAATATTTTAAGGAATATTTTTTTTTGATGTGATATGGTGTGGATGGATTGGAGTTTAAATTATGTTTGATATTAAAATTATATTATTATGGTGTAAAAATTATATTAAATTTAATGATTATAATCGGAGATGTTCTAAATCGCTCAATGTGACCTTCGCGGCCTCGAAACCTATAGCATTTTATCCTAAAAAACACAATGATTTACCTCAGCTTAACGTGGTGGTTGGTGGGGTTAGTGTTTTTTTGTCATTGACAATAGGAATGTCGGGGATATGTGGCTTTTTAGCCTTCATGAGTACGCACGCATCATAGCTCGGAGGAATTTCTACTCTGTTTGCAATATATTTTAATAGCACGCTTTATATTTTATTGGGCAGATCTGAACTACTGAATGCCATGATCTACATTGCGTTTTCAGAGTCCTACTTTGTTATTTTGTTGGACCACGAGCTAACACTTGCAACGGCACTCGAATATTTATTGCCAATGGATTGAGGTTTAGGTGGACTTATCTTACGACAGAGGGACATGAATTGAGTAAGAGTAAAGGTCTCATATGCTATTTGATGCATAGTTACAACTTTAATCGGTGGTAATTGTGGAAACAGCAACATAAAGGAAGATCATCATGCTTGTTGCTGGGCACTGGCAAATCCACTAGTTGCTTCATGATGAAACCTTGCTTGAGAATTCCTTAGCCTCTTCATTTGCCTTTTCTTTAATTCTGCAAATACAGGAGATGGTTTTTAAGATCGTTACTTGTAAGTTGATCGGCACAGTGTTTCCTTTTTCCTTTTAACTGATGTTCGAATCAGTTAAACATCCTCACGGTACACAAGGCAAATCTTTAAAAATGTCCAGTGATTGTAGATGCCTTTGGAGTTCAATTGTGGCAAAAGGCGAAACGCTCGCCCCCAGCGCGCCTTTGGAGTTCAATCATTTAGAGAGGAGATATTACCTGATTGAATTACTGCTGATGTTGAGTCGTCATGTCAGGCGGCGCTAGATTTATTTGATGGATGGACCTATTAAAAAAAACAAGCCACAGAATCTTGCCTTTGTGACACAATTATATGCTGAGTATTCTTGAATATATATTTTTTTAAATCGGGTTGATTATTTTAAAAATTTAATATTAATTAAAAAATAAAAATATATTTAATTCGTTAATATTCTTGAAAAAAAATGGTAAATTGTTCATGAATAATTTATATACATTAAGAAGTTAATCTTTAAAATATTTATTTTATTTGAAATTCAAAGTCTCCGGAAGGGTGTGTTCCAAAATTCAACTGATTTGGTGTGATTTTTGAGGTGCCTCCGATCGCTCATCAACCTCAACAGAACGCAACCGTTTCCAACTCTCTCGGTTCGTTTTGAGTTTATTTTGCCCCATCGCCACAAGGGAGAAAGAAGAAGAAGCAGAAAGAAGAAGAGAGAGAAAGAAGAAGAAGCAATGGCTACATGCTCCTACGACCAGCACCTCCAAACCCTACCTACGTGGATCCTCCTCCTCGCCGGCGTCGGCTTCCTCGCGCTTCTGAGGAATTCTCTCCTCTTCCTCCGTTGGGCCTTCGTTACCTTCCTCCGGCCTGGCAAGGACCTCCGCGGCTACGGCTCCTGGGCCCTCGTCACTGGCTCCACCGACGGCATCGGTAAAGCGTTCGCCTTCCAGCTCGCCCGGGAGGGCCTCAACGTCCTCCTCGTCGGCCGCAGCCCCGAGAAGCTCCGCGACGTCTCCGACGCCGTCCGCGCCGCGAGTCCGGACGTCCGCGTCGACACCGTCGTCGTTGACCTTGCCGGAGAGCTCGACGACGGCCTCGCCCGACTCCGGAAGGCCGTTCGGGGCCTCGACGTCGGGATACTCGTCAACAACGCCGGTGTTTCCTACCCCTACGCCAGGTTCTTCCACGAGGTGGATGAGAAGCTGCTGAGGGATCTGATTAAGGTGAACGTGGAGGGGTTGACCCAGATCACGCAGGCCGTGCTGCCGGGGATGCTCGAAAGGAAGAAGGGCGCCATAATCAACATCGGTTCTGGCGCCGCCATCGTTATCCCATCTGATCCACTCTACGCTGTTTACGCTGCAACGAAAGCGTAAGATTTGTTCCCGTTTAAATTCCAGATCTGATCTCTGTTTGCTTTGTTTTCTAGGCAAAACGTGAGTCTTTGGTCAAACGGATGAAGATAAAAGTATCAAGAACAAAACGATTTGAAGACTAGTTCATTTAAGATTATCTAAGGAGATTAGTTTAAGGCATATAGCTGATAATAACAAACGGTGCAAGGTGTAGTTCATCTTTGATTATTAGCTAAGAGACTAGCAGGTGAATATTGTTTAGTCAGTTGCTTTTCTTGGACTAACATGGAAATTCACTTCACTTCTGTTCTTCCTTTTATTTTCTGAGTTTGGCTTGCTCATAGCCTATATGGTCTTTTGCTTGAAAATGATCTTTAATATATTGTTCAGGTACATTGATCAATTCTCAAGATGCTTGTACGTTGAATATAAAGGCAAGGGGATAGATGTGCAATGCCAGGTAGTATTCTATCTGTTTTGTATGTCCTAGATATATTCTTAAGACTAAATCATTTCATACTCTTCTCTGGCCTTACCTTCTTACAGATGACATGATATGACTCTAAATGTGCTCTATGATACTCGGACATTGTTACTTTTCCGCATATACATTATACTTGTGCCTTTACAAACTTAAAGTAAGAATTATAGGTTTGAGTTACATTTTAGTTAATGTTGGCTCAATTAAAGGTTATGGTGCATTCTGCAACGACAATAACTTTGTGGAGTTTTCTGTTTAGAGAGTAAGTCAGATGATATATTGTGAAGATTTGTGCCTCTACTTAGTACCACTAGCATAATTAGTACCAACTAGCAATGTTGCTTTGAGCAATCACATCTTTGACAAAGTGATAATGGACGTCAATTTGCTTTGTCTTCCTATGGAACATTTGATCCTCGTTCAAATGAATGACACTGACTATCACAGCAACCAACAGTCAATTCTTAATTCCTGAAGTTTACAATATCAACCTCTAAGCCAAAACAGCCACTTTCATAGCCTCAATTACTGCCACTTTTGATTAACTATACTAGTGCCTAAAGCAGAATATATTACTCATGACTCTCTTTGTCCAAATCTTTTGCCAAATAAGGATTTGCATAGTCTTTCAAGTATCTCAAAACACATTTCATTATTTACCATTGATTTCTCAGGGTTTGCCATATATATATTAACTCGATGCACGAGGGTTATTAAGACATTAAAACAAGTACATACCCTGACAGATTGCCTATAACATTGGTGTGTTTACACAAGCCATGTCTTCTCATGAGTCTATGGTGATGGAGCTGCTGAAAGCCCAAAATGAATTAAAGTGTACTAACAGGTTTGACATCTTTCATGTCAAAGTGGCTCAAATCTTCCATGACAACTAACCATTTCTCTGAATTATCACTTGAAATATTGCTTGAGAATATGTAGAAGGTATACCACTCCTCTCGATATCCTTAATAACATCGGTTAAAGCATAGACAACCAAACTTTGAATTGATAGTATATTTGTTTGGCTTCTTTCTTATTTAACCCTTGCACTGAAATATGATTGTGGATTATATAACTGTGGAGACCATTTGAACTTGGTGAAGAACCAATTTGAGGAATGGATAATGTTGTAGAATGTACTCTAAATTTAGGAGACTTAAGATCATCCACATTGCAATCGATAATCTTTTAACTCCTGAAGTAATAACCTCAAAGCATACACTACTTGATCTGGATTATGTGGAATGTTTTCTATCTTCCAATGTTTCTCAATTACAAATGCATGTATATTCAGTGATATCTGAATTCTCAACATCTTTGTGAAAGGTTTCTCCTTTCTTCAAAAACAAGCCTGTAAAAAAAAACTTGGAAGTCTAGAACACCATCCTTGTTCTAGAAGAGACAAGGTCTACCATTGTACATAAGCAGTTGTTGCGCAGAAGATCTTTTCACTGATTTTGGTCTGTGCATGACTTAGTTTCTGCTATGAATTCAGGTGCCCTTGTATGTGGCTACAAAGATGGCATCCATCAAGAGATCTTCCTTGTTTGTTCCATCGGCGGACACTTATGCTCGTGCAGCTTTACGATGGATAGGCCACGAGCCAAGATGCACACCCTACTGGCCTCACTCACTCATATGGTGTCTGTTTTCACTGATACCGGAGTCGCTGATCGACCAATGGCGCTTGGGCTTCTGCATGAATATTCGTAAGAGGGGGCAGCTCAAGGATGCTAATAAGAAAGATCAGTAGGACAACGTTAGTGAACTTTTATGTGGCGTGTCATGCCTACTTCGTTTCACTATTGCTTCACCTTCATTTGAGGTTGCCTACTTCACATTGAAATTTCTATTTGTAAGTTATACAATAGGACACCGGAAACTCCTTGGGCAACTCTTGGATTGATATCCTTCAAACCAATTATTATTTTAATTTTTAATGTTATTTTTTATTTATTAAATGCCTTTGATGAATGTTTTTCTTTCTTCTTATTAGAACCGAATACCAATTTCATAAATTATAAATTATAGAAGACGGTTTAATTATTGTGGGCTGGAATACAGTGGCCCCTAGGCTTGTATTTCCTGCACAACTACTCTGAGGATTCATATTGGCTTCCAGTGTATCAGCCATTCTTTTAGAGAAATCTTGGCGAAATTTTAATCTTTCTTTTGCTTCTTCGGTGAGGGGTTCCTGCAAATATTTTGGTGTTGGAACCAATTTGTTGAATATTTCTTCTGTCAGAGGTCTTTTGCTTGTGGATCCTGTCGAGCCAAACCCTTTGTCTCCTCGGTTTGTAATGAAGTCAAAATCAGGCACTTCTTGTATTTGCTTCTGGAATACCTCTGATATAATAATTTGTGCCACTCTTTCTCCTGCGGAGATAAATACGGGAAATATAGTATGATTAAACATTAAAATTCTAATTTCCCCTTGGTAATCACTATCGATTACTCCTGCTCCCACATGTAGCCCCTTTTTCAAGGCCACTCCAGATCTTGTTGCTATTCGTCCATAGTAGCCTGGAGGTATCTTCATGCAAATACCAGTTGGAAGAAGTAATTGAAGCCATGTTTTGTAGTGCTGATCAAACGAAATTATTTTCAGTTTTGTAAGTATGTAAGGATTGAGTTTCAATTTTAGTGAATTAATGAATAAATTTTTTTTAATGAGTGATTGACTTATAAGAATATTGAATTAATAAAATATTTATTATGAATATTTTTTGATTTATTCGGATGATCAATAAATGTTTTTTATAAAGTTAATTATTTTTAAAATTAATTAATGTAAGTTGAATATCAATTAATAAATTTAAATTTATCTATCCTTCCATCAAGCCTAAGTAATTCAACCTGTGCGATCCGTCAAATTCCTCTCATCTATTCAACTCAAGTCAATCAATCAAATTTGATTCATCCAAGTTACTGTCTTTTTTGACCTTTGGTTGCTTCCTGGACTTTGTTTTGTTAAGATCATTCATTGTGACAAAAAAATAAAATGCTCGTTCCAATGTCCACGTCAATTTATTTTAGGACCAAATAAAAAAAAATTAATTATAAAAATTAATTTATTAATTCGGATAATAATTAATTATCAAGGCCATCCAACTCGGTCAGCTGGCGACTCAAGCATTCGATTCCGTTGACAATTTCTAATTTGGATTTACAAATGATCCTGGTCAGCACTTTGTGCTCAGCACGTGGTAACTAAAATCTGCAAGTGGGACGTTACGTCTCTCCTACGTTTGGGTTGCACTATTCGACTGCTGCTTATTGCTTCATGTCCCTACATCCCTCCCGATAGTTGAAAAGATTTTTATGGTGGATTTTTTTTCTATTTATTTCGTAAAAAAAAAAAAGTAGATTATTTTTTTATTTATTTAATGAACAGATGAGTTTATGAAGCCTTTCATAAATTATTTTTTTCTTTCTGTTTTTTTTGCTAGGGCTGGTGTGAGGTTGAAGGCCAGTGTACCACTTGCCAAATAAACATAGTTTAACAGTTAATTGTTGACATAAACAGAATCTTCCTGGAGGATGAAAGCTTTAATGAGTATTGTATTTGGTAAGATTAGAATGTTTAATTCCAACTCTTAAGTTATGAGATGAGTAGAATAAAATGAATCATTTTTTTTTTCAAATGAGTATTTCATTTAAAATTGTAGTATTGAAGTTTCATCAATGGAAATACTGATGAGTTAATGGGGAAAAAAAAGAAAAGGAAAACAGATTAAAGAATCAGTAAGAATGTCTTCAGAAGATCAAATTCTCCTACTGAATCTGTTACCTGCGCGCCAAGGGGCCCGAAGCATACATAAAATCACAAGATAAATGGACAAACGAGATTAGCTTGTACAATTTAGTAGAGAACCACGATCTATCTATTTCAGCTATTATTTATATAGATTTATGCTATCATTCATCTACAATTATGCTTGATAATACTAAAGAGAACAATATTTAGTCAATATCCCTCTCATTTTGGGAAAATATTACCAGAGATATCATTAAAGTGTCAGCCAAGTATTATGAGTGATCAAGGTGATATTAATATAAAAAATAGCTCGGTGCACAAAACTTCTATCAATACAAAATCCGGGGAAAGAATTTACTAGACACAATCTTATCCTACTTTATAAGAAATTATTTTCAAAACTCAACCCCATGATATCTAGGTCACACAACATCAATTTTACTATTACGTCAAAACTCCCCCTTAAAGTCACAACAATTTTACTATTACGCCAAAATTCTCCTTGATAAACTTTGACACTAACAATTATTATGGAAGCATAGATAATTGTTCTAGCATCTCTACACCATAAAGGAAACATTATTTTACCAAACAACTGGTACAAGGTAATTCTATAAAACTTATTACCTACTTCATAATTTGCACCATCCTTGATTTATGATCCTGCACAATATCATTAAATCAATTGTGAGGTTAAAACGAAAGGTTGAACAATTAAATCAAAGCTTACAAGCTTTAAAATTGATACAACCTAGGAAAGTTGAGTTATGGCAAGCTCTTGGCAGCAATAATTATGGATGCACTAGTTCATGAATAGGGAAAGCAGTTAAAAATTAAAGTGACTCTGATACTTGAAGATTACAGCTGTAAGAAAGAATATCTATTCCTCTTTTCTACAAAAAGAAAAGAAATTCAGACAATCCGCAAGTTTTATATGGTCATCAGATCATTTCCTCAGTGAATTGACATTTGGGCATTGTCCGGTGACTATGATACCCATATTGCCATCCTCAGTTCAATCTAATATTGCAAGAACGTAACCGCAAGCTGCCTCGCCTCCCGTAAGAAAATTGTTGCAGTTGTCTTGGGATAAACTAAGACTATGCTGAACTAGCATTCACTTTTTTCCTAACGATTCTCTTGCGGCGAGGTTTTGTGGGTGTGGATTCAGGTTCGCCACTTTGCTTGATTCCCAGCAACCCAAGACCAGAAATTACTGCATTCTTTGAGATGAACCATTTTGAAGGTGAGCTTTCCGCTGAATCTGAATGTCTGCTGTACGCCTTCAACAAATCCTCTGACTCAACAAGAGGATCTGGTTCTAGGCCAAGCCAAGCGTGTCGCGATGTTTCTCCAAGCTGAGCATTCAGTATTCTGCAGAGAAATTTCAGGAAAAATGTAATCAACCAGTAGACAGTAGCCTCTCTACTATGTTATCTAAAGAAGTTACTTTTAAAGATGAGCTTCAGAAATTGTGAACTGATGACATACTTTATTTAATATAATATTTAAGAACTTAGCCTTGTGCATAGCCACAACACCCACCAAAGTAGTTACTTATGAAGTGTTTAGTCAATCAATTTCCATTATTTATGAAAGAAATTTAAGAGATTTTTTTTGGATTTTCTTTATTTGGTTTACTTTGTGAGAAAATTGATTAACTATATTTAGCAAGTTTAGCCATGCAACAAATTTCATTTGGTCCATTTCAATTTTAATATGAAATTGCAGTTGCTTAACTTGGATAAATCAAAGAAAAATATAACAAATAAAACCAGAGTGATGATGTCAAGACCACAAATTAGCTATTGGAAACGTAGAGAACAACTATCAGAAAAAGATTAGACAAAGATAAGTTGGAGGCATCAAACTACCATATTGAACTATGGTAATGTTAAGTAATATGCAAGCATCCATAGTAAGTTGTAATGGTATCATTAAAATAAAACATAGTACTAGTACTTTAAGATACCATATAGAAAAAACTTGGAAGTTAAAATAATAAAAAGCTGCTAAGTGCATCAGCCAGATAGGAATACCTCAATGCTGTACTAAAGAAGATTGCAACTCCAAGAACATCGAAGTGGTTGAGCATAGTTCTATCAATCCCATTTAAAAGTTGATAGCGCATGTTTGCATATAATCCTAAAAAGGCACCATAGCCAAGAGCATTGCTACTTACAGAAGGAATTGTCACTGATAACCTACCAGAAAATTGAGTTAAGAAACCATATAATTAAATTATCTTCAAAGAGTTATTCACAATAAAAGGGGGAAATAAAAAAGAAAATACCAACCTTCCCTCCTTCTTGGCAGCAAAAGCTTTTGATATAGCACCTTGAATTGTTCCTGCAGCTAGTCCTAGTAAAGAAAATTCTGCTGCTTTGTAGAAGAAAGAGTAAACTCTCTTCTGCAAGTCAAATTCTCTCATAGGATAGCTATTCTCAAAGATGTTGTTGGGAAGTTTCTGAATTGTATTTTCCAAGTCAAAGCGGAATGTATTCCCATACGAACGACAAGGTGCAAGGGACCAAACAATTATTCCATTACAAGTCATTGCAGTAAGGACATTGACAAGTGCTAATTGCCATTCTTGCTTGATTCTACATCACGGAGGAGAACAGATTAATAATCAGAACATATAAATACATCTCCCTTTGTGATTAAAGTAGTACCTCTCTTTGCGATTTTTGAACTCCCACCAAACAGAACAAGCACAGGTCATTGTCTCTTCTAGCAATAATTTAACTAAGAAAGCTGGATCTGCAATCATTCTGCAAATCACAATAATAGAAACACAAACATGAGAATAGTAGGTTAACAGATGTTGATAGGTAGACAACTGACTGAGAAACCAATAAACCATAAACAACTGACATTTAGGCAACAACTATCAGCTCATTCTAAGATATGTTTCTGCTTAAGTTTTTACTCAGCACTTTAGCAACTATGAGTACACAGATTCCTAGAAAGACAAAACTGTATGGAGTCACTACCGAAAATTGCCAGCAAGAGAAAGACAACCAAATTGGTTAGGAAATTGCGAAACAAAGTTTCATAGCAGTAACCAATTAATCAAATCTAATTCAACTCAATGCTTGGCATTCAAAACTAAACTTATATCCTTTAGCAATAAAATAAAATCTCTAAATAACTAAAATAATTAGCAACATTTGTTGTACCTATAGGTTTAATGTATACTTTCAATACATTTTGTGAACCAGCCTTTGTACTAACCTACTCATGTCACTAGAGTACAATGTCTCTTTCTCTCATTTTACTGATGGCAGACTAATGTATAATAAAAGGGCAGCCCAGTACACGAAACTCCCGCCAATGTGGGATCCTTACCTTTGCAAGAGGTTATTTCCGAGACTCGAACCCATGACCTCTAAAGTATAATATTCCGTATAAATGACTTGCATAACACATTTGCACCAATCTTCCATTTTTCAAATAACTACACTCTATGATAGTTTAAAATAATTGGAAACCGTTGTCTCTAGATGGAAACACATATGAAGAATGTACACGTTAGGAGACTTCAGGAAGTCGATGTAACTTTAGTATACATGTCACTAAACAAGCATTGGAAAATACAAAAAAAACAAAGAGAGAAAGATAAGTGAAATTCACTGCCTTTGAACCAACCAAGTTAAAACTATGACAGCCATTCATATGTGTAACTCATTAGCATAGAAGCAAAATCTACATAATGGTACTTCATTTTTGTCAAAGAAAAAGGATGATTTTCACAGAAGAAAATCACAGACAACAAGAAAATTGAGTAACACAATGAAATTTGTCTAGACTATTTAGCATATTCTGTGCCAAGTCAGTCATATCATATTCATGTGAATTTAGATGTGCAAATATATGTCATAAGGCACATCGAAATACCACAAGGGCCACATAAATTGTTAAGATTTCACAAGCACATGGAAACACCACAGATGATAATCATTTAGATGACATACTAGTTAAAATCTGTGCGTACTCAATTGGGAGATAAAACAGACACAGAGCAAGTCCATGGCTATATTTTAATGCTTACCTATGAGAAGGAGAAAAAAGTTCCAATGTATACTAATTTGTCTGAAGGGCTATCAAGATTAAACATGATAAAAGAATATCTAATTACAATCATTCAAAGTGTTATACAAAACAATTAGATTTATCATTAAGTTAAAAAGAAATATTGGTACTATAGAGCAAACAACATATTAGATGAATAGCCTCCATCACCTAAACCAAGCAAGAAAACCATCATTATAACTCAGTAAGAAATGTTCTTAATGAGTAACAAGCATCCACCCCCATTGGCATTGCAGATACCCCTGGTACAATTAAATGCAGTTTCCTTCTTTTAACTACGAAGTATTACTGAAAGTTCTGCATATTCTTCTCCAGCTTCATCATAAAATAATCTATTTAGAAATGGATAGTTAAAAAAGTACTTTGTTTGCAAGTCAATTAGACCATATCCATTAACATGAAAACTAGCATAATTGTAAAATGTTGAAGAGGGGAGTACTTCCTAATCTATTGCATACGGAAAAACAACACAACTTAGAATAAAGAGCACAAGATAATAATTTCACAATAATTGTTTTAGTTTATCAACATGTAACATTTATACTAAAATATCAGGAAGATATTCTTCCAAAGATAATCATTTCATACTTTCATTCTTTGAATATGAGCCAATGCCTGATTATAGTATTCTAGGATAATTCAACTGACCAGCAGTTAAAACTTAAAACATTATATGAAGAAGAGGATGTGCGTTTTTTTTTACCTTCATAACAATTGCTTATTCATTTACAAACAAATCAACAAACTTTTAGATTAAAATATCAAATCAAGCATGTTGAATTAACTCATTAAATTTATATGCTTAGTAGATACTGTTGCATCTCCATACTACAAACATCATACAAGAATCAATAAAATTAGCCATTGGAATCTCATTGAAATGAAGCACTAAAATCAACAGCTACTGTTCATAAAGGTATGTAATTATTGTTGACATTTAAAAGTTAAGTACCTTCCAATGAAAGCCCTAGACAACCATTCAGGAATCGTTCGAGAAATGGCTCTAGAAACAGTTGGTCTTGCATTAATTGCCAAAAAACGCACCATCTGGGCAGAACTCACCAATCCCTGTGGTATTCATAAATTTAATACATTTCCCTTCAATGATTAATATACAGGATATTACCAATTCATAAGCTTGTCTAAGACCAGCTGGCAAGTTTGTCATGCTCTTGTACCATTCCTGAAGCACAGCATCTACGAACTTCTTGTCAAAAAGCTACATGTACGAAAAGACCATTAACTTTTAATATGGACGTGAAAAAAATGCATTGCTCTTAAATAAGTGGTTGCTCTACAACATACGTGGCAAGTAAAATCACAGATTTTAGATTACATCAGATGCTCGATACAGTTGTTTATGAAAGACTGTCATAGGGGGGAAAATATTTTGAATTTCAAAGGAAATTTTAGAGAATTTACAAACCTCTTGAATAACTATGCGTCTTCTGAACAATCCACCTTCCTCTCCATCATCCTCTTCATCAAAATCATCAAAGTAATCATCATCATCACCATCGTCATCTCCCCCATCACCTCCTCCGTGGAAATTCTTTTTTCCTATATCTCCTCCTCCACCACCAATTTCTAACTG
Organism: Hedychium gardnerianum; assembly: GCA_038050645.1. Lineage (NCBI taxonomy): Eukaryota > Viridiplantae > Streptophyta > Magnoliopsida > Zingiberales > Zingiberaceae > Hedychium > Hedychium gardnerianum. The sequence continues at coordinate 1,373,901 of JBBUKS010000002.1, read as the reverse complement.
CATAACACCGCAAATGATCAACAAAGATGTTAAGAAAAGTGAAATATTGTTCTTATGACAAGGCAATCATTTAATCATCTAAAAGCAATGAAAATCAGACCTCATAGGGCTTACAAGATTCAAAGCAGTGACAATGACACACCCTTTACAAAGATAATGTAAGAAAAGGCACATAAACGTTCCAATCTTGCATCCTTAAATTTAGTGTTTCCAAATCAATATAGAGGGAACTTGAAACATTTTCTAAGTTAGTAATGTAGAACTGAGGAGAGGAGAATAGGTGGATAGAAGGCAGAGATGAGATAAACCAAGGAGTAAATATAAACTATGACAATGAAATTACGACATCCATACACCTATATATACACTTCGAATCAAGGAATGTGAAATTACAAGTTTACCCAAATGATATATAATAAAGTAAAATATAAATAGGTGGTCGAGTCAGTTAGTTTACCACTTCAACAAAGATTATAAAATTTTCAGATAGACAAAGATAGTACATGACATCTAGCAGTTATCACAGCATGACAGTTGCATTCAAGATCAAGCGTCTGTAAGATTAGCATGTGTGTATGGATACAAACCACACTCTCCTCCACCAGTGGGGTAACTGAACTCTGTTGGAGAGGAGAGAACACAAGATCTCCTGAAGAGAAAGGAAACTGAGTCCTAAAATTTATATACAAATGAGACCTAAACTGGAGTATTGGATAAAATTGGCAACAATTGTTGACAAACATAGGAGGCAATCCAAAATCTTTCCCTGGAATAACGCTGCAAAATTTACCAGGTTTTATCAACTTCATCAATTGTTTTATTTTTGGTACTTTGGGAAGTGTGATGGTTTGGACATCCAGATTTCACAGTTGACTGTTATAATTCCTTAATGAAGGCAAAACATAGGCAGTGAAAGTATAGTATTAAGCAAAAGCATCGCTGAGAAACATCCAGAACATTAAATAATACTAGAGTGTGAAGAACGAGAGGACAGAACAAAGGGAGAAGTTAATACTATCCAAAAACGAAAAATTCAGGAAATTCCACCAAGAAAAAAAAGAATCCTAAAATTACTCCAATACCTGGGGATTCGATTTCCTCGTCTTCTGCGACAGATCAAGCTTCGACTTCTCCAGCGTCACAGCGCCAATAGCCCCATACTTCTTCCCCCCTTTCATCACCGTCAAGGGCCCAGAACTCACAGCGGACGAGGAGCAGGATGGCGTCCCGGAATCCGGCGACAGAGAGAAGCACCGCTCCATCGATTCCCCAGGCGACAGCGAGAAGCACCGCTCCAGCGCCTCCCTGCCGCCGGAATCCACAGGCGCCGGTGCATAAGCGGATGCGACGACCGTAATTCCGGCGCGATCCCTACTGGATCCGAGGCCGAAGGGAAAAAGCGCGAGGCGGCGGCGGTGACGGCGGCTGAGATTGGAATTCTGGAGCCGCAAGAAAGAGAGGGCTCTGGGCGGCGGCGCGAGGTGAGGGCGATGGAGAGCCATGAGAGGCCGCGGCGACGCCGAGGACTGGAAGGCGGCCTGGGAAGCCATCATCTCTCCGCCGCCTCCTTCCTTCCTCCTTCCTTCCTTCGCTCCTGTTAGCTGTTATCCCCTTTTCCCCCTATCGCCAATCTCCTCTTCGCCTCCCCTCCCAATTGCTGTTATATCGTAACCCTTCTTTCCTTCCCATCCAAATTCCGCACCGTGACCTAAATCCTATTGGACGATTTGAACGAGACCCACGAAACCCTCAGCACGACAGCCACTCACGGCTCTCATCTCTGTGCTCTGTGTACTTGACGGAACACGAGATCATCCGCCGAGTCTATCGACCGGAATGCAAACCGACTGAAACGAGCCCGGTCTCGACCACAATTTAATTGTTTAATTATCTGATATTAACTCGTGGTTTCGATCCTCTAATAATAAATCAAATATCTATAATTTAAATTTAGTTATAGCATATTATGATAATTTTTTTTAATAAATAGTAAATCTGAAAACGTTAACTGTTAAGATAATCTTCATACGTATCTTTTTTGATTTATTTTAATAATTAATGAATTTTTTTTATAAAATTGAAATGATCATTTTAAAAATTAGTTAGATCAAAAATTTAAATATTTAATATATAAAAAAAACTAGTAATGTAAAAGAGGATAAGAATCCCCACAATGATGGGTAAAAGGATATTTTCTCAATTTCATAAATATTTAAGGATTGAGTTTTAATTTGGATAAATTAATAGATAATTTTTTTTTAATAAATGATTGACCTAATCGTTCATTATTGGATCGTGAATATTTTTTAATTTATTTTTATAGTTAATAAATTTTTTTCTTTCAAATACACTCTTTTTTTTTTTTATCAAATACACTCTTGATTAATGTTAGATATTTAATACCGACTAAAAATAAATAATAAAAAAATGGACAAGAACGGTTACGACGCCATAATCTCAAAGCCTCAGTCACCGAGCTCATCTCCAACAATAAGGCACTTCTCCATCACCAGCGTAGCCATGCGAGGACAAGGATCCCATAACAAAGTAACAAACTCCTATATCGACATTAATCTCTCCGCACTGTAGCAGCAGCCCAGGCAAGGCCTATATAAACGCTTCCAGCATTCCCCGTTTCATCCCTCCTCACACAGCTCCTGCAAAGGGATATGGGCAAAGAGCTGCTTGCGTTCGCGGTCGCGATAGCACTGGCCTCGGTGCGAATCGAGAGCATCCCCTTCACCGAGGAGGATCTCGCGACCGAGGACAGCCTGTGGGACTTGTACGAGAGGTGGTCGAGCCACCACAGGGTGGCTCGAACCCACCGCGAGAAGCACCTACGCTTTGATATCTTCAAGGAGAACGCCAAGTACGTACACGAGTCCAACAGGATGGGCAAGAGCTACAACTTGAGCCTGAATAAGTTCGGGGACACGACGAGGGAGGAGTTCAGGCGAACTTACGCCGGGTCGAGGATTAACCGGCGCCAAAGCTCGTTCAAAGATGGCAGAACCAGCAAGGAGAGCTTCATGTATGAGAATGCCGTCGACCTCCCTGTCTCCATTGATTGGAGGCAGAAGGGCGCGGTCACTAACGTCAAGGATCAAGGCAAATGCGGTGAGTTTGATTTATATATAAGCTAATTAACGTTCAAACAGATCAGGACTCTGAAGGTTCATTCATTCAAACATTAATTCTAGGGAGCTGTTGGGCCTTCTCGACCGTGGTTTCGGTGGAGGGGATCAATCAGATCAGGACGAATAAGCTTGTATCCTTATCTGAGCAAGAACTCGTTGATTGTGACACTAACACTAACAGAGGATGCGATGGAGGCCTAATGGGTGATGCCTTCGACTTCATCAAAGAAAATGGTGGAATAACAATGGAGCAAGTCTACCCTTACGTAGCTAAACAAAACAAATGTGACATCGAGAAGGTACCTAGCATATAGCTTCAAGTTGAGCTATACAACTAATTCCCACTAAGCGAGAGCATAAACTGTTGTCCCAGAAAAACTCTCGTGCCGTTGTGATCGATGGGCACGAGGATGTTCCCATCGACAATGAGGATGCTCTGATGAAAGCCGTGGCAAATCAGCCTGTATCGGTCGCTATAGAAGCAGGGGGTGGCAAAGATTTCCAGTTCTACTCTCAAGTAATTTGCACACTCCATTTGTTTCTCACAATCTTTTTGTAATGTAATGTGTTCTAAACAACGCATGATTGCCATAGGGTGTCTTCACAGGGAATTGCGGAACTGATCTCGATCATGGGGTTGCGATAATCGGGTATGGAACATCTTCAGATGGGATGAAGTATTGGATAGTGAAGAACTCATGGGGACTAGAGTGGGGTGAGCAAGGGTATATGAGGATGCAAAGAGGGATCTCAGCAAAAGAGGGGTTGTGTGGCATTGCCATGCAAGCATCTTATCCTATTAAGACATCTCCCAACCCAATTTAACTATAAGTCTGTTAAGGAGCTTTGAAGATGTTGTTTGCCAATGCCTAAGAAGAAAGTTAGTTGATATTCTTTAGGGTTGCAACATCTTGGTGCAAGCAACTATATTAATAGTTTGAATAAGATGATGAATGAAATCCTATATTATCTTCTTCACAATCCAATGAGGATTGAACTAACTACTTCAGCATCAAAATGAGCTTTTGTTAAGTGACAAGCTTTCGACCAGATCACCGATCGCAGTTGCACGAGAAAGATCTCTAATGAAACTAGAGCACTCGAGGCACCATGCACTTATCAGCGAATTCAAGCAAGGAAAAGTGCTTGCGTTCTTTTACGAAAGATAACAATCGATCAGGTCCATTTGTTCGGGATCATATGGGTGGTCAAAAACCAAGCAAGAAGTTAACGATTCCAAGTTGATCATCGACCATAGCATCTGATCGGTCGTCTTCTGCTATGTAAAATTTCTTTGCTTGAAGAATCTTTGTCAGAATCTTATTCTCCTCCTTTTGTTTTTGCTCAAAAGGTTCTCTTGCCGATTTTAGCTTGTTCCTCATTGTAGTAATATGTCCCTGATCAATACTGAGTGCCCACATTGTTTACCTGCCAAAAGAGTACACCATTAGCAGAAGCTCAATCCTGAAGCAGTTTTGTGGTTCTGATGCATTGGATTGTTTAAGACATCCTAATTTTGTGGTTCTCCCAAAAGAGTACACCATTAGAACAAATGATTAAACTAACAGTATTATACCTTATACAATCAACCTCGGGTTCAAAAAGAGAAGACGCACAAAGAATTGAAATGAACCAGTGGTCGGATCATGGTGAGACCATGCAGTCGAAGTGGAGGCAGAAGAGGCAGCATGGTCCACTTGGTGCCTCTACTGCTGACCACTTAACCATACAACACTTCCAGAGCAACAAGAACTGGATGATGAAAATAGGAATGAATGGATTACAGAAATTCCTATCAATGATTTGATAAAAATGAGTCAACCTTCCAACCAGTGAACAAATATACCAAATTGGATGAAACAGAGAAACAATTATATTCTAGTAATGAGTATTATTAGGGTTATTGAATATTAAAAATGAAAAAAAAATGATTGATGATGATAAATATATAGGAATATATATAAAATTTGCAGACTTATTGCTTCAAACAGATTAACAGTCATGCTAGGGAATTTCCTTGTTCCTCTTCTATGAATTGAGGAAGAAACTTTCTCAAGATTAGACCATTTACTTCCCTATTGCTTCTTATGATACTGAACCACTGGTTGTCAGGATTGCAACTTCCATCTAAGCTTAAACACTTGCAGAGATCGGTCACGATAACGCCTTTGTCTCCGATGTCCAAGCACACAGCACCACCATGGTCTGTAAGATTGGATGAAATGTGCAATTTCGAGTCTGATATTGGCTCCCATCTCGATCTGCTATCCTTGCAACTTGTCCCCAGCTTCACTGGTTTGCCCACACCTTCAGCTCGCAAGCAAAACCGGGTTCCTTTCAGCATCAGTTTTCGCTTTCTTGTGTAGCTCCAGGCATCGGATTCGGAACATTGTCCCAGCTGAATTTGCTTCAGTTGAGAGTTCATCGCAATGCAAAGGCCAGTCATTGGATGAAAAATGACATTATATGGTGAATTTTTCGAAAGGCCAGGACCTGTGGCACAATTAAGCTTCATAATGATCTCATACTAGAAACTACAAACGTTTTGCAAAATTAGTGTATACCTAAGAATGGATATTGGATGGCAGCAAGTCTTTGAACCAAGCTGGAATTCCTGGGCTTACTCCAGTCCCAGCTTAGAAGTCCATATGTCTCATCAAACCCTAATTGCCCTTCTCTCACATAGTAACTTCCTTGCAGTGCCCAAATAGCCCAATCTATATCCTTCTCAGCTGCATAACTCAAAAAACAGTTGAGGAATCTGTTATCAGCCTCATTTGCCCCACTTTGATCAACCCCAAACTCAGACAAGAACAATGGCCAGCCTTGCTCCAGCAAAAAACCTCCTTTTCTCGTGATGTTTCGAATTACCTTTGCACAAACTTTGTTAGGGTTGTCGCTAGTCCAGTTGCCACCATCTGAGAACCCATACCAATGGTACTCAAACACAAGCTTTCCTTTGAAGCTCAGATTCACCTGGTTTCGAGACAGGAAGCTGAGGTCTTTGTCATAATCTAGACCAGATAGAATGACAAGGATGTTTGGATTTGCCGAATGCACAATCTCTGCACCTCTTTGCATGTACCTGATTTGTGATGACAAAGACATGTATAACACAGTTTTGAGCAAACAAGAGAAGAATTGTTGGATTTTGTACCTGTACCAGAGGCCGATGTTTTGCTTTGGCCCTCGGAGTTCATTCCTCAAGCTCATGCCGACAACGCTGGATGAACCATTGAAGATTGTTGCCATCATCTCCAGGCCTTTCAGCCATTCATCTGGGTCGAAGTACTTGTCCCCGAAGAATCCATTGTCATCGTGTCGACTACAACACCAACCTGGTTTACTTATCTGGTTGTCCAGTATCACCATCAGCTTGTTGCTTGCTAGATTTGACACAACAGCCTGTTCAACATGGATGAATATATTTGGATGATGATGATGTTAAACAAACAAAATTATCCTCTAAACTCCTAAGATCTATCCAATTCCATTGGTTGAACTAAATGAAGACACATAATTCAATGTGAAATTTGTATATGAAAAGGGTGAAATCTGCATGAAATGCTGAAAGAAAGGGCAAGATTTGGGGGACCTGGAAGGCCTGGAGGAGGGTGAGATCGAGCAGGGCGGGGTTGTTAACGCGGACGCCGGCGGTGGAATCGACGAGGCCGAGGCCGTCCAGCGAGCGCCGGACGGTGAGGGAGGCGAGGGAAGGGTCGGTGAGGAGGAAAAGGGGCCAGGTGAGGCGGACGCAGTTGAAGCCCATGGCGGCGACGCTCCTGGAGATGGCGTCCAGAGGCTGCTTGCTCAGCCCCTCCGCCGCCACCGGCTCCAGGTGGGCCGCCCAGTTGGCGCACGCCAGCTTCACCCGCCGCCCCGCGCCGTCGACGATCCATCTGGAGCTGGTGGAGAGCGGGAAGACGACGTCGGCGCCAGAGGAAGCTGGCGTGCACGGTAGGAGGAAAAAGGAGAAGAAGAAGAAGAGGCAGTTCGTGGCGGATGCTGCAACCATGGATCCACTCTGGTGGTTGCCCTGCGACCGAGGACGAAGACAACCAATTTATGGTTCGTCTGGACACGCTCTGGAGGGTGCATGAGAGCACTGGATTAGATGAGTGCATCGTGTATATTTACAGAGGTAGGGATTTAGGACCGGCAGATGAAGCACAGGATTCTCCGCTCATCAAACAATTGGTATTGATTAAATATTACATCCTTGGACTGGTAGGTAGTGAGAGGCCGCTTGACAAGCTCTCTCCAGCTGGCTCACCTAGAGGAAGAGAGGCGTCAAGCGAGCCTATGACCATTTCAGAGACATCAGAGTCAGGGTGCCTTGGGCGAGGACAGTGTGACAGAAGCATTTTCAGCCAAGTCATGCTTTCACGGTATGTTTATTGGCACATGGGAGACTCCCAGTGCGCGTCCGATAGGATTACCTGGAGGACAGACATTGCACCTTTTGCCGGCATGAGGAGAAGTCACTGGAGCACGTTTTCTTCATATGTCAGGTGATCGGCTAGCTATGGAGCCGTATCAGGGGGTGGCTACAGATGCGGCAACAGATGTCCACTTACCAGCTCATGCTATGGGTATTCAGACAGCAATACAGGGGGATATCCATTATGACTAGGGCCAAGCATCTTGCCATGTCAGCGATGGTTCATTATGTCTGGTTGACACAGAATCGTAGTATGTTTGAGGGGATACAGCTTGACGGAGAACAGATCTTCAGGAGGATACATGTGCATGTCTTCAGATCATTGGGTGTGTACTTGGATCAGGCACTTCGACAAGGTTGACATAGTGGGCCATACAATTTTTTTTTGGATATTGGCCGAGGATACATACATTATCATACATTCACATACTCATGCACTCGCATACTCATACATAATCCTTGCATACATGTAGAGTAGGAATTGGGAGGTAGTGCATTTTGACATGGCTAAGTGTAAGGATGCACTAGTGAGAACATGCATTTTGGTTGCGGGGTTATATATCCTTGCATACATGTAGAGTAGGAATTGGAAGATGGTAGTAAGAGCATGTATTTTGACATGACTAAGTGTAGGAATGCACTAGTGATGACATGCATTTTGATTGCGGGGTTATATATATATATACAGATTTGATAGCCTACACACCATTATGTGAATGATCATGGGCGACAGCCTACGTGGACACCTGATGTGGCTAAAAATAATTTTTTTTAATTCATCTCTTCTTTCTCTCTTCCTTCGCGCGCGTTTTTTTTGCCCCGATTGTCAATATTTTTTCCCAAAAAACTTCAAATCCT
>JBBUKS010000002.1:1352442-1365365 GCA_038050645.1 Hedychium gardnerianum | reverse complement strand
CGAAGAAGGGAACGTGCGACGAAAGCGAGGGATCCCCTAGAGATGGCGTGAGAACGAGCGACAACAGTCAGGGATGCATGGAAAGGCAGCGGCGGCGGCGACGAAGATGGATTGAGAGTTTAGGGAACTAGGGGAAAGAGAGGAGAGGAAGAAAGAGTTTAGTGAATCAGGGGAAAGAGAGGAGAGGAAGAGAAGCGACAGGATTTGAAGTTTTTTGGGAAAAAATATTGACAATCGGGGCAAAAAAAAACGCGCGCGAATTAAGAGAGAAAGAAGAGATGGATTAAAAAAAATTATTTTTAGCCACATCAGGTGTCCATGTAGGCTGTCGCCCATGATCACTCACATAAGAGTGTGCTGGCTATCATATATATATATATATATATATATAACTTTTGTGGAGGTACCTGATCCGAGCCATGGAGTTGCATGAGGCCACACCTGGAGGACGAGGACACTCTATCATGACGGGTGACTACCTTCATCTCACGCACCTAGATGTGGCAGCTTCAGATATTGACACCTCCCAGCATCTTCTGGAGGGGATGCATCGTGCAAACTGAGCAGCTCAGTGAGGAGCGTCCTGATAGTGTAGTTGGCTGGTTGGATGACGCCTGAGGCTGCGAGGGCTACCAGGATGATGTGATGTAGAGGTGCGACATATTGCGATATAAGTGATGAGATGAGTGACATGAAGTGAGATGAGGTGGGATTGACTTGCTACATGTGGCATGAGGATGATGAGATGAGATGTAAGATGACATGGCTTGTTGTGTGATAGGAGGAGGGGAGATGTGGTGTGTGATTAGAGATGTGAGCTATGTGTGATGAGAGACATGAGCTGATGTAGGTGAGGTTGCATGTGATGTATGTGACGGATGATGTGATACACAGGTGAATAGATCCATCTAGGGATGATTTATCTAGTCTACAACAAATGGATGTAGTAAAGACGGATCAAATTCGTTTTGGCTGAGACTTTGTCAAAAAACCTAATAGGGTGAACAGACCCACCATAAAGGTCTGTCTAGTCTGTAGCAAACGGCTCGTGGTAAAAACACATCAAATTCGTTCACGACTGGAGCTTTGCTTAAAAGCTCGTGTGGGTGAATAGGCCCACCAGAAAGGTTTATCTAGTCCGCAGCAAACGGCTCACGGTAAAGACACATCAAATCTGTTGACAGCTGGTCACTTGCTAAAAGTAATTCCGGGAGGTTGGGATATAACATCCCAGGCTCAGGGATACAGGAGGAGACTTGAGGACATGGACATGGAGCACGGGCGTCGGACACACGGAGGACACATGACTCAGATGGCGGTATTGGTCGTTACCTCACATTGAGCTAGCGACAACCACACGACCCAGATGACAGAGGACACATGATGCGTGGAGTGAGCTGACATGACACACAACCCAGATGTCACCACTGCAGGTTACCTCACCTTCAAGATAGCGACAATAGCGGGGCACAAAGAGAATTGATACTCGAGTGAGCACATGTATACTATCATGATTCTCTCCTAATAAATTTGATAATTCATTGGACATGACATAAGAAAATTCATGGTTACCTATGTAATAGTACTTTTGATAATTTATATATTTATCTTTCGTAAAAAAAAAAACAGTCTGGATCAGATTTGCGTAATTTAACGAAATCAATGCCTTCACTCAACAACAAAGAAAACCGCTTCTTTAATTATTGTACAAAAAATAAAGATCTGTAACATCCAATTAGGAAGCTGGAATCCCCCCCAATAATTGAGCGTGGAAAAAAGAAATAAGCAAGAACAAACAAAGAACACAGATCAAATCGATTTCCCTCAGTCCAGATTCGCAATGACTGCATCGACGACTTCCTGGGTCGTGCTGCTCCCTCCCAAGTCCTTGGTCCTGCATTTGCCTCGTGCGATCACGAGCTTCACGGCGGTCTCCAGTCGATCGGCGAACGACGGAAACCGAAGGTGCCTCAGCATCATCGCAGACGACAGGAGCAGCGCCACCGGGTTCGCTTTCCTCTGATCCACTATTTTCTCATTCCCCACGTTGCCAGCCGAAGCACCTTGCTCGAACACCGCATGATCTTGTCCGACATTACCTGCGATGATCAAAAAAAAGATCAACCACAACAATCCAGCAGTCAGATCTTTGTTCGAACCAACCTCCTGGCATGACGCCGGTGCCTCCGGCGATCCCTGCGGCAGTGTTTGCGATCAGAGTGCCATAAAGATTCGGCGTGACCTGCAAAAGATGGTGTGTACTTCAGCTTCTGTTAACGAAGTTCTTACAGAGGCAACAACAACAACACATACCATAACATCGAACTGCTCAGGCTTCGAAACAAGCTGCATGCAACAATTGTCCACGATGATCTCGTTATAGTCGATCCCTGGATATTTTGTGGCAACCTCACGGCAAGATTCCAAGAACAATCCGTCTGCGAGTTTCATGATGTTGGCCTTGTGCACGGCTGTGACTTTCTTTCTGTTGTTAAGGTAAGCATACTCAAAAGCATACTTAGCGATTCGCTCAGAACAGAACTTTGTTATCACCTTGCAAAAGAATCAGCCAAGATTACAATTAAATCGACATTTTTCTTTTCTAAACTTTTTGTTTTTGAATTATTTCAATCCATCAAGCAGCTATCGAGTGATTTAGTGCACCCTAAACCCTAAACAGATTTTCATAGTGTAATGGCCACTAAGAAACTTTTACACCATGTAATAACTGCCGAGTAACTTATATACACTATAACAATTATTGAAAAGTTTTGGGAAAAACAATCAAGAAGATGTCTCTTTTTTTCCAAATACTCAAAGAAGCGACTCACTTTGATTTTTTATCCCAAAAAGGACGCTCCATCTCATGTAAATTGATACAATTATCCTCCAATATTATTCCTATTATTATCCCATCTATGTCATCCGTCTAAATCTTGAACCATTCGGACGCATTATAACAACTATGAAATCGTAGCTGTTATACATATTGTAGTAACTACAGTTTTGTAACTGTTACAACTACAACAATTATAATTTATAGTAGTAACAACTATGATTTCGTGGTTACTACAACTATAACAGTTATAACAACTACAGTTTCATAATTATTATAACATAGGAAATAACTTTAATAAAAAAGACTACAATTATTCGGAGTCTCCGAAAAGACTTTAAACGATATTTTTTGAGTCTAAAATGGAATCATATGAGTTACACTCAATAAATCTTTAAATGATATTTGATTTGATATATTATGTGTTCATGGTTCAACTCGAGTCAAAAATTATGATATCTCGAAGCTAACCTAACATTGATGTTGAAACAGTTACGATTTCGTAGTAGCTATTACAATTGTATGACAGTGTAATTATAATAGTTATAAAATCATAACTACTACAATTGTGTAGTAGCAAGTTCATAGCTGCTACAACACGTCATTCTGTTTAGGATTTAGATGAGAAATATAAATGAGAGATAATAATAAAAATATTATAATAGAAGATAGTTGAGTAATTATACATAGGATGGATCACCTTTTGATAAAAAAAATAAAATAGGACATCTTGATGATTCCAAATATAAGGGTTTTTTGATTTTTGCTCAATAATTTTTATATCTTAAATTTTAAAATATTAAATATTATTATATTAAAATACTTTTTATTAAATTAGTCAAAAAAAAATTAAAGTTTATCAAAATTAATTTAAAATAATTGTATCAGTTACTTATTAGCTTTCTATATGTTGTAATAACTAGCCGTGTTATAAAAATTTTGAAAGTAAAAAAATAATATTATAAAAAAATGATGAACTATGTAGCATCAACTTGGAATGATCGGCTCGGCTCCACGAAAGTTTTTCACTAACCGTCAGGATAAATCGAAAAGCGCTCGCTATGAGCGGCGCAAAAATTCAGCATCATGCTTGCGCGCCCCATTTAGAGAAAAAAATTCATACAAAATTCGTCGTAGTTGGAAATAGAATCGTGAGTGTCTGAGTGACAACTTGACGCATTTCCAATGCACTATAACCCAGGGCTAAGAAGCTAAGAAACAATATTGTAGCAACTACTAGTAGTTGCTATAATAATATTGGATAGGATCTAAGATTCGAATCTTAACTACGGGTGTACTGTAGGAAATTTTTTCTCTAGTAAAAAACATACCTAAAAATATTGGCCATCTGAATGTGTCTCTATTAGTATTTCCTGATTTACCTTAGCGGTTGATGAAAAACTTCCGTGGTGTTGAATCGGTCGCTCCAAGTTCGATGTTACCTAGTTAATTATTTTTAATATGGTTGGATAACCAAGGAATCTAAGGTTCGAATATCAACTGAGGCACACTATAAGAAATTTTTCCTCCGATGAAAAACGGATCTAAGAATGATTGATCATTTAGATAAACCTTTATTAATACTTACTGATTTACCATAAAGATCAATAAAAAAATTTCGTGAAATTAAATTGATCATTTTAGATTTGATGTTACCTAATTAATTATTATTTTTAATAATAATATTGGATAAAATATATTTTGGAAATAAAGATCTGATGAGAAACTCTTTTAAGAAAAAATATCTTTGAATAATTTAGGGCGTTCTTTTGATTTCACCCTAATTTAATAAAAAAACAAAAAACTATATAATCTACTAGACATTTATCTTGTAAAGACAAAAGAAAAAAAAAACTATAACTTAATTTTGCTAATTTCAGTCTATATAATCTACTAGACATTTATCTTGTAAAGACAAAAAAAAACAAAACTATAACTTAATTTTGCTAATTTCAGTCTATATAATCTACTAGACATTTATCTTGTAAAGACAAAAAAAGCTATAACTAGATATTTAATTGACTGTATATTTGAACGAATATAAATAAATTCTAATCAAATCTAACAGCAGTAAATTTGGTCGTATATGACACAAGAGATTAAAGCTAAAGCACAAGAGAAAGAACTTACTTTGAGACTCTCTACGACACCAGGGACGACCTCGTGCTCTAGACCGGAGTACTCCCCTTCGGTGTTCTCCCTGATCACCACGATATCCACCTTCTCGTGCCTGGTCGGCAGGCCCTCCAGGCTCAAGCAGTGGACGAGCGAGGCGTACAGATCGAGCTCCTTCCTCAGCTGCACGTTTAGCGAGCTAACCCCTCCGCCCATCGGCGTCCGGAGGCCGCCCTTGAGGCAGATCTTGTTCCTCCGGATCGACTCGAGCACCTCCACCGGCACCGAGGCCATGTCGCCGTGGGCCTCGTAGGTCTCGAAGCTCACCGGCGCGTGCATCGCCTCCATGACCTGCTGTACGGCGCCGGTTACGAGAGGCCCGATACCGTCGCCAGGGATCAAGGTCACGCGCCTCGGGGAACCGTCGCCCGGGCGGGGCATGTAGGTCACCGACCGCCGGAAATCGGTAGGGGCATGCAGTTCGCGGCTGGTGTTGGCGCCGCAGAGGAGGTGGCGTAGAAGCGGCGAGGCTCGCCTCGCCATCGAGTGGAGTTACGGATTTGGGACGGGGAGGAGGATGGCCTGATGGGGATTAGGGCGCAGATTAGAGGCGTAGACCTTGCGATTACTAAATCATTGGTGTAGATATGAGATCACGAAAATACCCTAAAAAATTGTGTTTTTGTTACTTGGGGAAAGGTCAAGCTTTCTTTTTTTTATGAACCTTAAAATAGTAATTTTTTATTATTTTTTTTTAATTACCCAAACCCTAAAACCTCTCTGATGACTGGGAATGGCCGACGTTCGCGCTACCCTCCAGGTCTCCAACATTCCCCTCACGGCAGTCGCTGCAGAGCTTTTCGACTACTTCGATGCTTCCGTGGGTTCCGTCTACGCGTGCAAGATCGCCACCGCCCGCAGGAACTGGAAGTCCAAGGGTTTCGGCCGCGTCCAGTTCGACACCTTTGCCGCCGCTGAGCGGGCTCGTCTCCTGGATGCTGAAGGCCGGCTGCCCTTATTCCAGCACGCCCGCCTTACCGTCCTCCCTTCCCACAACGACATTATTGTTAGGGCCTCTGAGGGCCAGAATCGCATTGAGGGAGCCGCGCTTCATGGTGGTGTGCTAGTGGGCGAAGGCCACATGGAAATCTTCGAGGCTTGGGAACAGGTGAGGGTGGAGATCATGCCAGAGAGGAAAAAACTGGAGCTTTTTGTGGACTATGGCGGTGAGAAATATAAGCTCGAGGTTATGTTTGGAGACATTCTTGAATCGAGTAGCTGTTACTTGGATGAACGAGAATCAATTCTTCTACAGGTTTGAGCTTTTTTGCCTTCTATTCTAATCTATTAGTTTGTACTTTTGGAATTCTATAGATTGGATATTTCGATGTTCTACATGATTGCATTGCAGTAATGTCTGTATTAATGGTGTTTGATGTTGGTTATGACAACAGTAACAGGGAGTTTTACCTGTAGAGGATGTTTAGTATGAAGTATGTAGAAAAAACTAATGGAAAGCTTATGTTTGAATTCCCTTGTCGATTAGATTTTACAGAATCTGGTTTCTCATTTGATGCTTTGTTGATGAGATTATAAAATTCAAAACAAGGTGGATTTTTTCAAATTCCACCAATTAAAGCTTTTAGGATAAGATAATATTGATATTTATGGCATAATTCAATTGACTTTGCATATAATATGAGTGGTTTTCTCATTACTTCTCCAGATATGGTTAATCTAACAACATGGTTTTGGGTCATAGTAACTATGTCTACTAATCGTTCTAGACCCCCACTATTAAATGGATACTTGTTTTCGATTGTGTCTGGTCACGTCTTACCAGAGATGTTTATGGAGATTTATCTTTGTTAGGAAAGGACAGCATAAATTAGGAGAGATCTGGAGGCTATTCTTTTACCTTTTTTCATTTGGATTTTAGTTTATACTTGCCAACAATTGCTGTTGAATGAATTCTTCAATCTGTGAAATTTCAGCTCCAATATTCACCTAGATGTTTTGTAAGGATCCATGGACTTGAGATGGAGTCAAAGTTATCCAATGATCGATTCCGAGTTTGCAGAGAGGATACTCGGTTTTTATGGGTCCGGACAACAGATTTTTCTCCGAATGGCTCTATTGGGAAATCATTTTATTACTGTTTGCAACTTTCAGATGGACTCTCATGTGCAGAGATCCTTAGAAAACTGCCCTTCTCTAGGGCACTCGGGGAACTAATCCTTTCTAAAAGGAAATCACATTCTCCTTCTTCCTCATTAGTTCCCTTGATTAATTGCCTTGGTGATTTCTCTGTGCCATATGAGATTCTTTACCAGATAAATTCTCTAGTCCATATGCAAAAAATAACTTTCAGACAAGTTACCATTGACCTATTTGATATTCTGAGAGGATTGCCTTCAGACGTAGCTATTAAAATCCTCATGAAGATGCACAAGTTGGTTTCAACTTGCTATGATCCTGTACAGTTCATCAAAGATCAGCTGTCTAGGATAAAAAGATCTAGCACTTCTCCATCCAGCAAGCGTATTATAGCACAGAATATGATGAGTTGTTATAGAGTTCTCGTTACCCCCTCTAGAATTTACTGTTTGGGTCCAGAACTTGAGAAGTCAAATTATGTAGTAAAGCATTTTTCTGCTCATGCATCTGATTTCCTTAGGGTAACTTTTGTTGATGAAGATTGGAGCAAGCTTCCTTCTGATGCAATCTCAGCAAAAATTGACAGTGGTGTGTTTTCTGAACCTTTCAGAACTGGTATCTATACTCGTATACTATCTATTCTCAGAGATGGGCTTCCCATTTGCTCAAAAAAGTTTGAGTTTTTGGCATTTTCTGCTAGTCAGCTTCGGTCAAATTCTGTATGGATGTTTGCCTCTAACGATAACTTGACTGCAGAAACCATTAGAAAATGGATGGGTCATTTCAATGGCATTCGTAGTGTTTCTAAGTGTGCAGCTAGAATGGGTCAGCTATTCAGTTCTTCGATGCAAACAATGAATGCCCCACCTCATGATGTGAAGATCATTCCAGATGTTGAAATCACCACTGAAGATGGGAAGAAATACTGCTTTTCAGATGGTATTGGGAAAATTTCATTGCCATTTGCTAGACAAATTGCTAAAAGTTGTGGATTAAGTAATACGCCTTCAGCGTTTCAAATTAGATATGGTGGATATAAAGGGGTAATAGTTGTTGATAGAAAATCTTTTTGGAAGCTGTCCTTGAGGCGAAGTATGTTGAAGTTTGAGTCAGCTAACACAATGCTTAGTGTCACAAAGTGGAGTGAATATCAACCATGCTTTCTGAACAGGGAGATTGTGTGCCTTCTGTCTACACTAGGAGTCAAGGATGAAATATTTGAATCAATGCAACATGACCAATTGCTGTTGCTAGATAAAATGCTTACTGACAAAGAAATTGCTTTAAGGGTACTGGATACAGTGTTTGGACCTGAAATCAGAACTGCTGTAAAGATGCTGATTCAAGGGTATAAACCGAATTCAGAACCCTATCTGTTGATGATGCTTAAAGCCCATCGAGAATACCAGTTAACGGATATCAGAAGTAAATGTCGGATCTTTGTACCAAAGGGTCGTGTTCTTATTGGATGTTTGGATGAAATGTCTGTGTTAGACTATGGCCAGGTATATGTCAAGGTAACTATGACAAAGGAAGAGCTTCAAAAGGAGAATACAAATTTTATAAAAAATGCTGACCAAATAACTGCAACAATAGTTGGCAAGATTCTAGTTACAAAAAATCCATGTCTTCATCCTGGTGATATTCGAGTCCTACAGGCCGTTTATGATCCTGTGATAGATGATTTGGGATTGGTTGACTGCCTTATTTTCCCTCAGAAAGGTAAAAGGTATGTTAACATGTGACTTTTAAATAAATTAAACTTGAGGAACACAATATTATATAATTATACATGATAACTTACAAGTCTTTGATTTGGGACGTGTGTTCATAAATAATTTGGAAGTTACAATTCTTCATATGTGCCAAATTGCTTTTGGGACAAAAGTATAGTTGGGGCATGCTATAAATGCTTTACTACTATTTGAGTAACTTTGGGTCAGTAAATATGATGCTTACTAAAGACTGAACTTTACTTTGTCTTTCATTTTGAAAAATAATTTTGTCACTGTTTATTTGTGACTTTGATTCTGTAACTTTAGCAGCAATGTACGCTTCAGTGCACAGATTTATCACTAGCTTTCATGGAACTGAAAGAATCCTTTACATGATTTCAAGTTCTTTGTTTACTATGAATACATGATAAGAAGCATGATATTATTTCAGTATGTCACCATTTAAAATTATGTTTTATGGTATGATAAGAATGCATATGATTTGCAATAGTTTGTATGAATAAAAGATTATCCACGATTCTATTCCACACAAATATAGCCTTTAAGACATCTAACCATCTCACGACTTCATTAAATTATAGTCTTTTACTGATCTTTGATCAATGAATTGAGAGTTTCTTAGACTGGTTGTGCATGTCAAAGTGAGAACTTTATTTAAGAATCCCGAGAAGAGGAATTAGGATTTTATTTGATAGGAGAAAAATATTTTCTCTTGGATATGGAAAATTGTTTGCTCACTTTATAAATTTACAAATTTTTCTTTTAATTTGTCAAAAGAATGATATTAGTCGAATCATGGTGATACTATGTAGTATAGATATCATTCTAGAAATTCATCCTTTTTTTTTTTTGGTAATCCAGGGGTATCCAGCTCTTCGTCTAGAAATTCATCCTTGAATTGATAATTGATGATAGAAGTACAAATTATTATTTCTTTTTGAAATTTCACATTGTGTTGACTAACACGATTGAAATTTATTATTCTAATAAATTATCAAACCTAGTGATCTCCTATGTTGTCCTTCCCACCCATGGGAAGGTATACAATACTATGCTAACGCTTGACACACTGCTTTGGCATGCACTGAAATATGCTAGGATGAATTAAGTTGACTAATGATATCTTCGCTAACAAACTTTTATTGACTTGATGTTTGTTATATTTTTTATTTTCTCTAAAATTTTAATTCAATTGACTATAGCCTTTTTGTTAGACAAAAAATTTAAAGTGGAAGGAGATTAAGGTGTAAAACTTATATGAATTCGTAGCAGCTTGATTTAATGTGTGTTGGGGGTTGTCACCATATGGTGCAATAAAATTTTAATATAATTCACTATCCATAAACTTATGTTTAGATGTAGAAAAAAACAAAGAAGTAAAATGTGAGTATAGGAGAAACAGTAGTCTGTTTTCATTTTTGGTGCGCTTTGATATATGCCGAAGTGAGTATATGTTAGCACACTTTGACACATACTCATGTCCGGTGTCAGCACCCTTTAATACATGGCGAAGCTTGTCGACTGTTGGTACAATAAAATTATTATTTGTAGAATTAAATAAATTGAGGGGTATAATGGAGTAAAACTATCTTAATTCATTTTAATTCGCGTCAATGTGCTGAGTATCAACACACTTTGGCGCATATTGAAGCATTTGGAGTTTTGACACGGTACAATATCAAGTTTGTATCATATCATTCTTTGTTGAAGGTTGAAATCGTGATATGGAATGATACTTTAAAATTTGGCTAGTCTTATTCTGTACCAACTGTCAATATCTTTCACATAAAAGTTGGTTCATGGGTCCTAACTATCATCACTAGTAATGCATGGCTCCATGCATCTCAATTCGATCATAGTTTTAAGGGAATTTTATATAGTAGCAAATATTTTTTTTTAAAATCTGAACCCTATGAATATAAGCTTCAAACCTAACCAAATAAAAAGAATAGCTTGTCTTTCTCCACTGCTCGCTTGCTTGCAAAAAAATGTGTTTTTGTTTTTGTTTTTGTAGTGTTTGTCATAAACAGTGTTCTAAAATTCACCCGAAGTGGCCGCCTAGGCGCTATGCGACTGCCTGCCACATCGGAAAGTTGGAAGGCGACCCAACCGCCTAGGCAGCCCTGTGCGATGCTAGGCGGCCTTGGTACTGCTAGGTGTCACACGTCGCTGCTAGGCGGGCGGTGATGTTTTGGGCTTTTAAATTAAAAGTCGGATTTCTCCAACCAATTAAAGCCCTAAATCATCTTTAATCGTTGTGGAAGGTCTACCTCTTCGTCTGCTTCTCGCGGAAGGTTTGTTCGTCACCGCGGAAGGTCTGGAACTCTGGATTTGTCTCTTCGATCATTCTGGTGAGTTCATTTTGTTCTGTTAATATTTTTTAGCCCGGACGTTGCGAGACGTCTCTGGTGGTGCCGGACGAGTTGTGGGAAGCGTCCGCAGCCTCTGGAAGCGTCGCAGGAGGCGTCCGTAGCCTTCGGAAGCGTCGCGGGAAGGGTCCGTAGTCGCTGGAGACGTCGCAGGAAGCATCGAGGGACATCGGACCGTCGTGGGAGGCCTTCGCAACCACCGGAAGCATCGAGGGACGTACGCGTCGCAAGACGCGTTCCGCGCCGTCCCGCAATGCTTATGGCGGCTTCGATCGCCTCCCGCGACCTTTCTGGTGCCACCGGAAGCCTCGAGGGACATCGTCGAACGCATCTTGCGACGCTTCTGGCGCCTCCGGATGCCTTCTGTGACGGGTCCGCGCAGCCTCCAGCAGCGTCGTGATCGCGAGTCGGTGGTACTGTTATAAACAAAATTTTGATTTAATTAATTCAAACAATTCCCAACTGGGATAGTTCCAATAATAGGCTTTCATAAAACCTAATTAAATTATCTCAATAAAATATATTTAAAATTTAAAAAATTCATTAAAATATTATTAATTTATATAAATCAGATTTAAATATATTAAATTTTTTAAAAATTCTAATAAATTTTATTAATTTGATTAAGATATATAAAACATATATTCTCGGACTTGATAATGCTATTTTGTACCGTATAAATGTATAATTATATCTTAATGGTTTATATCTTAATTATTTTATATATAATTTTTTCTCAGTTAATGATTCTAAAGTTCATAAATTTATTCTTAAATCACTATTCAGGTTATCACTACAATGGCAAGCAATCCATCTTCAACAGCATCCGTCACTCAACCCGAATCCGGGATTCTTAGGAGAAAGTCAAATGATATCAGATGAGAGTTTGGGATGTTGATTGATCCTAACAACTTCGACAAAATTAAATGCAAGTTGTGTGGAAAAACGATATCAGGGGAGTGTATAGGATCAAGGAGCACATAGGAAACATACTTGAACATGTATCTGGTTGTCGAAAAGTATCTCAAGAAGATAGAAATAACTATAAACAGACTATTTTAGAAGGGAGGAACAGAAAGAAGAACAAAATAATGGAAGAATAAAGTTGTAGAGCAGAGGTGACTATTTCTCTAGACGAAGAAGAAGGTTTTGAAATTGAAGGGATAGATGGAATTAAAAAACCTCTTCCACTTGGCCCCATGGATAGATATGCATTGGTAATTGCTCCAGAAAATATAGGTTCAAGTGAGAGTAAAGTACTTCGCCAAAAAAATATAAATGAGGTTATTTTCAAAGAGAGAACTCAACAAGTTCAACAATATGTTGGAAGATGGGTTTATAAAAATGGAATCTCATTCAATGTTGTCGATAATGATAGCTTCAAGCAATTAATGGAGGTCGTGGGTCAATTTAGACTAGGATACAAGCCTCCAACTCAATATCAATTTAGGGAGCCACTGTTGAAAGCCGAAGTTGAAAGAACAAAGCAACTGCTGACTATGTTGCATGGATACAGGTATGAGTATCGTATCGGACACGACATGGATACGGCGATACGAAAATTTTTGAAAATATAAGACACGATATGGCTAGGATACGGCGATTATTAAAAAATATAAAAATATAAAAATATTATATATATATATAGTATTAAAAATTAAAAATCCTAGAATAGAAAATCATATTACATCAATCATAATATCCATTACA
>JBBUKS010000002.1:1325215-1352342 GCA_038050645.1 Hedychium gardnerianum | reverse complement strand
TATCAAATGTGCATCATATTCACAGATCTTTTATGTGATTTTATGATGCATGTTTTTTTTTTTTTTAAAGAATGCACCATTTTTTGTCAAATTTTATATGAGTACATTGAAAGTTTGGTTTTCAACTCATTTCAATTGCCTAGTTCTTCTTTTTCTACTTTCTAACTGCTAACAGTCATTGTAGGAAAACCAAATGAAAATCAAAATGAACTAAATGCAGTGGTTCTTTATTTTCTGCTTAACATGCTCATTTGTATATCATTTCAACTAAATGATTGTGACATGTCCTTTGATGTTCACCTGCATACCCACCCAGCATTTGACACCACACCAATATATCCGTCAAGAACATGCTAGATTATGTGCAAATACTTGAAATAATCAGATCCAGTTGGAGTATGCTTGTTTAAGCTAAATTCAATGCTTCATGTAACATGTCGCTATTGGCTACACTCTTTGCAGGCCCCATCCAAATGAATGTTCAGGTGGTGATCTGGATGGTGACCTCTACTTTGTTTGTTGGGATGAAAAACTTATACCTCCTGAGACTGATGCACCCATGGATTACACCCCAACGAGGCCTCGTATAATGGACCATGATGTGAAACTAGAGGTATGAACATTGTGATTTATGTTACAATGACCACTCTTTTTCATACTTCGTCTGCAAGTGTGTTATGTTTTTCAGAGTCAGATTGAATTCATTTCTGCAGCGTAGACAAGAAAATATTGATGGATTATACAAAATTTGTAAAAAATGACTAGTATCTGTCGTAAAAGAGAACATCGGCTATAAGTAGAATTCAGCAGTGGTAGTTCCTGCTGATCAATTGGCATACTTTTGGCAAGTAATGAAGTCGTATACATGTTTGCATGTTCCACATCTTGGTTTTGAGACCCGCCATCATTTGATCGATGCATAGAGTATGATGATAAAGGGACAAAATGCATTTGATCGATCTGTTGACGTTGTATAATATCCTAATATGATGCATCCTTTCATCTGTTGATGATCTTTGTACCTATTTCAAGATGATGCTTAAGCATCTTTACAAAGGAGCTGGCAAATGATTATTCTGGTAGAATGCATGAGAAACCAAGTTTTTGGGTTTTCTATCCATTATAGTTCACAGTTCATTTATTGAATTTTAGAATATCTAATGATCAATTTATGAATATGAATGAACAATATATTTTGTGTGAAAATAAGCTCAGGCTGTGACTCAGGCTTATAGTTAACACCTGCAATTATTCCTTCACCTAAAATATTTCTGAACAGTTATATGTGCAGCCTTTTGAGTTCTGATTTGCATTTCACCATGCTGAGTATACCTCTAATTAGCTTTTTACACATCTTTTCCAAATGCAGGAAATTCAGAAGTATTTTGTTGATTACATGATCAATGATAACCTAGGCGCTATATCGACCACTCACCTGGTTTATGCAGATAGCGAACCGAGCAAAGCAAGGAGTTCCAAGTGCCTCGAACTAGCAAATCTTCACTCCATGGCAGTCGACTTTGCAAAAACTGGAGCTCCTGCAGAAATGCCAAGAGCACTACGACCCAAAATATTCCCAGACTTCATGGAAAGATACGATAAACCCATGTTCATCTCCCCTGGAGTTATCGGGAAGCTATATCGAGCAGCGTCAAGTTATCATGAAGATTTAAATTCTGAAACCATCACTTCTCAATGGGTTTACGACTATGATCTACTAGTTGAAGGTTTTGAGGCATTCCTAGGTGCTGCAGAAGAATATTACAGCCGGTATGCCGAGAAACTGAGCTTACTGATGAATTATTATGGAGCAGAACATGAAGATGAGATTCTGACTGGCAACTTGCGCAATAGATCGGCGTACTTACAAAAGGATAGGAAGAGATACGGAGAAATGAAAGACCGGATGCTGATTGGGGTCAGAAACTTGCAGGAAGAGGTCGACGGTTGGTTCAAGTGCAGCTGCGCGGAAAAAGACTTATTCAAGATGGCATCGGCATGGTATCAAGTGACCTACCATCCGGACTATCGTCCAGAAACTCGATTCCTTAGCTTCCCTTGGATACTAAGTGATGTTTTGCTGAGGATAAAGGCGGCAAAGTCTTGGAAGAGTTGAATGCCATGGCAAGTATGCTCACATGTATTTCTTGGTCATTATCTAAACAGTTATATTATCTTACTCTGGTCCACCTAAATACAATGCTAAGTTTGTATGATAAAGATGGGGTTTCTACTGTCATATGACTCGGAGTGTTACTCCACTTATTAGGAACTGCCTCCGTTCTAATTGGAACTGCCTCTTAACAATGCATGTGTGTTAAATCATCAGAGTAGAAAATGACTTACTGGAAGGGTGCATCAACTAGCCAAAAAATTATGTCGACTAAATTCAACTGCTACATGTCGAACATAAAACCTAAAAGTATACCTCAACTATTTGAAAAAGGTATATCAAGTAAAGGAGTGCAAACAAATTGAAGAGATGCGATCGACATCGCCATGCTAACAATCATGTTGTACTAGCCCGCTAACAAAATGACGAGCTAGCTACTTGAAAGAGACAAGCTAGGCAACAAAGAGAATCTCAGATGAATCAATTTGTATATCAAGAGATGGACTCAGTTATGCAAATTTGAAAGTTTTTTGAGCCAGGAAAGTATTTCTATAAGCAAGATTGAATGACCTGCATAGAATTTTTCAGTTTACAGGAATAGAATCACATCAGCACCTGTCCTTGGATCCTAATGCAACACAAAGCAATTTAAACTTCTAGCAAAAGCCATTCGTTAGGACAGACTTGTGATATAGCAGTCGCAGTTAACATTGGAAACTATATCGGTTCATTAACAAGTACATGGATTTTAGTTCTTGATCTCAAAAAATTCTCAACAACTTGAACAAAAATGATTCTTCAATACAGATATAGGGAAGTATAAAACACTCCTGAAACTCTTTCATATTGTTGGAACTAAAAGGACCATTTTAACAGCAGGATAGCTTACTCGAAATTTGCTTCGTCTCATCGGTCCCATTGCTTGTAAGGGTTACCCTGTTGACGGACAATTCAGCTTTGTAAGAATCAGAGTTTAGGACCTTCCTGCTCACATTATTGTGTATCTCTTTGATGACAATCTCGAAGGCCTTCTTCACGTTTGTGGAATCCAGAGCTGAAGTTTCAATAAAAAACAGCCCTTCCGCTTCGGCAAGGCTTTTACCTTCTTCAACCGATATATTTCGGATGTTCTCCAAATCACATTTATTGCCGACAAGAATCTTTTCCATAGTGGTGTCACAATGCGCTGCATTACATAATCAGTCAGGGCTAAGATGCATAAAGGCATTATATTTGGAAGTAAATTTGTCTTTCTTTGATGGAGGAACAAGAACTAATTGGCGACAAGGTAGAGGTATTAAATCTTAATGGTCATCTGATATGCTTATAGGGAATATGCATATCAACCTACTGGTGCATATATCACACAGAATTTGGTCAGTTTACAGAAGGGTTCAGAATATTTACATAACCAAGCATTCAGTTTCCAAAAGTAGGACGTGAAAAATATTTACATAACCAAGCAGTCAGTCTCTAGAAGTATGAAGGTTCAAGAAATTTAGATAAACAAGCATTCCTTGGACAAGCAAAAATGCCTTAACCAATAACATAAAGGAGATATTAAGGTAATTTTGAAGGAAACTAATTTTAAGGTAACAACAAAAGCAATATATAGATATTCCTATTAGTCTCCCTAACAAATTCGACCTGTCCTTAACACATGATCAAAGTTTCAAAGACCGTATCCAAGTGGTATGCGAGCTAACAGCAACACAGTGCATAACAGTATGCAGAGACATGCAAGAGCTTATGAAGTCAGAATAAAAGATATATGCGTTCTGTGGAGTTTTGCACCATGCGAGTCCACCAAGGTACATAGCTTTGATAGTGGGACATGAGAGCTGTTCTACATGGGACACGCAACTAGATTTTGTAGCTTGGTTTGATGTTTTCATAATAAATTACCCATAGTGTGTCCCTTTCACCTAAAAGAAATACAAATTGCTACTTAAAATAGGGTAACTTATGGTTTTAATAAAATTTGAGTTTATATTAATTTGAATAACCAAATAAGGTTTAGCCACTTAAAAGGAAAGATCTGGCAGCTATTTTACTTTCCTCTAATGATTAAAAATCCAAGTCAATAGGTAATAACAAGATGTATTCTTTCTTAATACCTGCATAAATTTCGCTAATAGTTATTGCTTGCCATGCCATTCTGGCTTGATGAGCATATTGACTACCAATCAAAATCACTTGCCTGTCTTTTACCACTTTGATCCTAGAACTAAACTTATAAGCATGCAGTCCAACCACAAGGATAACAGGATGATGTTTGACAGAGACGAGTACATACCTGAAGTAGGAAATATCTAACCAAATTCACTTTCAGGACCATTCTTTCGGATAGAAATCTATCAACAATTCTTGGTATATGCTTTGGTGTAAAGTTGGCAGATAAATCAGAGAACTCACTAAAGATAAAGAGAGTGATTTGTTGAGTCATTCTCTAGATGAAGAGATTTACACAGGACTAAGATGATCCTTAAAAAGATTACCTGCATTTAGCCCTACATTGCTAACTCCATTTGCACACACCCACTGTAGGGTCGGTGACGGGAGCAGATCAGGGTAGGAGCGAACTTGCTCACTATTTTAGATCAGCAAATGTTTCTACTTTTATCTGGTTAATAATTTCTTTTGCCAATTTTAACCAAACGGGAAAAACTTATTATACATCTGTTCTTACGAGGCTTCTCAAACGATCGAGGTGGACAGAGGCAATTTATATTGGCACTACCTTTGGCAGTCAATTATCACTTTGTGGTTCAGGCGCTATATCATTATTCAAATCGAATAAATTGTAGCATACTGCAAAAAAAAAAAGTTAGATCTACTGCAGAAACAAGACCCCCAATTTATCGCCAAAATCGAGCGAATTAATATCAGATCCAGAGTAACAATCGCGAAGATCAAGAAAGGCAGCGGGATACGAGGACATACTGTTGAGCTCCTGCAGCCATCGAGGGATACTGTCGAAGGTGGTGCGGCGTGAGATGTCGTAGACGACGAGCGCCCCGACGGCGCCGCGGTAGTAGGCGGACGTGACCGCGCGGAAGCGTTCCTGGCCAGCGGTGTCCCAGATCTGGGCTTTAACTTCCTTTCCGTCGATCTCCATGCTCTGGGTCTGGAACTCCACGCCGATGGTGGCCTTGGAGTGGAGATTGAACTCGTTGCGGGCGTAGCGGGAGAGGAGATTGGACTTCCCCACAGCGGAGTCGCCTATGATGACGATCTTGAAAAGGTACTGCTCGCCTTCGTCGTCCTCCATTGCTGCGATTGCGATCTTTCCTCTCCCTTTGCTCTTCTGCACGACGGCCAGTGAGTGTTTGACTACAGCAGAAAGTGGGCGCTTCGTGGACACTTTGTTAGTGGCTTTGAGCTGTAAACAACAATAATAACAAAATCAAAAAAGCACTTAAATTTTATAAATGGATATTCTTTTTTCAAAATAAAAATAAAAATTCGACGCTTTATCGGATGTTTTATATCTAAAATATCCTTTATTTTTCCGATATTATTATAATGTTATTCATTATTATAACATAACAAATTATTTATTTCATTTTAATTTAAATTACTATACATAAATATTATTATAATAACATTTTTTTATTAACTTAATTAAAATAATTATAAAAACTACTAAATAGCGACTATATAATTATAATTAAATTTTAACATTTTAAATCTTAAATTTTAAATTATGAATATTATATATCAAAATATTTTTTTATCAACTTAATTAAAATTATTTAAACTTCATTAAAAATCACTTTAAATTAATCAACCATTTGTAAAAGTTAATAATAAATAAACTCTAAATCCTAAATATTATTATATCAAAATACTATTTAATAATTTATTAAAAATATTTAAATTTCAAAAAAAAACATTTTAAAATAATTATATAAGTTATTTACTATAATATTATAATAATACTGTATTAGTTATTATATATTATAACAATTAGTCTTAATTTCTATTAATAATACTGAAATGATAAGGATATTCTCGAAAAGTAAAACTTTTTTTTTGTATGATTAGTAAAATTTAGTACGTTCATTTGATTTTTTTGATTTTGCTTTATTATTATTATTATTATTATTATTATTAACAAATGGGATTTTCTATTTTCTCTTCTCTCTAAATATAGAAATCAATGGTGAATAAATTTGTTCGCACGATTAATATACTTAAATTATAACACGTGACAGTATCTAATTTAAAAGGAACACGTGTAGCTTTCCAACGCAATAATCTGTGTCTCTCCTCTTCTCGCGCCTTTCCTTTTGAGTTCCCCGTTCCTCGCCGATGGGCTTTCCTTTCCTCCTCCTTCGTCTCCTTCCCCGCCCCTCGCTCCTCCTATTCCATTCTCCACCGCTAGAAAAACTCCACATTGCCTCCGACCACCGCCTGCACCCGTGCTTTTCGTCCCCCGTCGCATGCGACGCTAATCATCTCGATTCTCGAACGAAGAAAGAAAATGGTGGGGAGGAAGGAGCACCGCCGCCTCCTCGTCGCCCTCGTCTTCTTCATTCTCGAATTCCAGCGGATCCAATGCCGATCGGACACTTCCTCCGACGACGCAGACGCCATGTTTGCTCTTGCACGGGCCCTCTCCGGCCTCCCCTCCTCCTGGAAGCCCGGCTCCGACCCCTGCTCCTGGGATGGCGTCATCTGTTCCTCCGGCCGCGTCACCGGCATCAACCTCGCTTCCCGCGGCGTCTCAGGCTCCCTCCCTCCCTCTATCGGCTCTCTCTCCGCGCTTACCACCCTCAACCTGCCGCGCAACCGCCTCTCCGGCCCTCTCCCGCTCCTTCCCAACCTCTCCTCCCTTCAATCCGTCTCCTTCGAGGACAACGCTTTCGACTCGCTCCCCGACTCCTTCTTCGCCGGACTCATCGGGCTTCAATCCATCACCCTCGACAATCTCCCCCTCGCGCCTTGGAGTCTCACCCGCGACCTTGCCTCCGCCGCCGGCCTAGTTGAGCTATCCGCCGCGAATTGCTCTCTCTCCGGCTCCATCCCTGACTTCCTCGGCTCCCTCCCCAGCCTCCGCCTCCTCCGTCTCGCTTACAATGACCTCTCCGGCACTCTACCCCCTTCTCTTGCTGGCTCCGGCCTCCAGGTGCTCCTCCTCAACAGCCAGCAGTCTTCCGACGTGCTCTCTGGTCGCATCGACGTCATTGGCGCCATGCCTCAGCTAACCGTCTTCTGGATCCAGTCCAACGCCTTCACCGGCCCCATTCCCGACCTCTCCAACCTCACCGCCCTCGAGTCCTTAAACGCCCGCGATAACGCCCTCACCGGCGTCGTCCCTGCCTCCCTCGCCGCCTCCCTCACCCTCAAGAACGTCTCCCTCTCCAAAAACATGCTCCAGGGCGCTTTCCCGCAGTTCGCCAGCAAATCCGTCGCCCTCGACATCGACAAGGGCAATCAATTCTGCAGCTCGGCACCCGGTCCCTGCGATCCCCGCGTCGCCGTGCTGCTCGACATCGCCGCCGGGTTCGGCTACCCCCTCCTGCTCGCCAAGTCGTGGAAGGGCAACCAGCCCTGCGGCGCCAACTGGCTCGGCGTTACCTGCGACGCGCAGGGCAACGTCATCGTCCTCAACTTTGCTAACCAGCACCTGGGCGGCGAGATCTCGCCGGCCTTTTCCAATCTCACCTCGTTGCGGCAGCTGTTCCTCAGCAACAACGACCTCGTCGGCTCGATTCCCGCCAGCCTGACGCAGCTCCCGCAGCTCCAGCTGCTGGACGTCACCAACAATAGCCTCTCGGGCAAAGTGCCCACCTTCAGCACCTCCGTCACGCTCAAGCTCGAAGACAACCCCAAGCTCGGAGACGACTCCGGCTCTCTGTTCAGCACATCGTCGTCCCCTGCAGCCCTGATTGCCGGCTTGATCGTCGCCTTCGTGGTCCTCCTTGCTTGCGCAGTGGCATTGCTCTTCCATTGCCGCAAGAAGAATCAAGGCAAGAAATTTGTGCGCATAGCGTCCGATTCAAAATCGTTCAAGATCGGATTGGATGGATTGAGCAAAGACAATGGAGGCATTTCCTCGGGCAGCATCACGAGTTCGGATCAGTACTCAGTTGAAGCTCAAAGCATGCACATCTCAATTCAATCCCTTCGAAGGGCCACCGACGACTTCAGCGAAGCCAATATCTTGGGCAGAGGAGGGTTTGGCTTAGTGTACAAAGGCGATCACAATGGAACGACGATCGCCGTGAAGAGAAATGGATATGACAGTACGGGCAACAAGGGGAATGAGGAATTCAAAGCAGAGATTGAAGTTCTCAGAAAGGTTAAGCATAAGAACTTAGTTGCACTTGTTGGCTTCTGCGACGACGACCGTGAGAAGCTTTTGGTGTATGAGTACATGGCCGGAGGAACCTTGACGGAGCACCTGTTCGAGTGGCAGAGTAGAGGCGAGCCGCCGTTGAATTGGAATCAGCGGCTCGTGATTGCTCTGGATGTTGCTAGAGCAATAGAATACCTGCATAGCCTTGCACAAGAAAGTTACATACACAGAGATCTAAAACCTTCTAACATACTCTTGGACAAGGATTTGAGGGCCAAGGTTTCAGATTTTGGACTAGTGAAGCTTGCCGCCGACAATCAAAAGTCCATGCAGACACGACTCGCCGGCACATTCGGATATCTTGCACCTGAATATGCAAGTAAGTTAGTTTAACTTCAATGTAGAAATCAGTTGTTGCTCTATTCTAGGCTCTAGAAGTTCTGTATGTTGTTTGTAGGATAGATGTTTGCTCATTCACATGCATATAACTAAACTGCCTGAACAATTTGAAATGCTTAGGTTGTAGTTGTAAGAAGTTCGATATTAGAGAATGAGAGTTCAGATGTGGTAATATCTGTGTTATAGTGATCCTTGATTCTATAGTCGTTGACGATAGAATTATATTGTAACAGCCACAGGAAGGGTGTCGACTAAGGTTGATGTTTATGCATTTGGTGTGATATTGATGGAGCTAATTACCGGAAGGAAAGTTTTGGACGAATCGCAACCTGCTGAGGACATCCATTTGGTGGCGTTATTCCGCCGGAGATTTTCCCATGAAAAGGACAAGTTACTAACTGAGATGATGGATCAAACTCTTGAACTCGATGAGGAAGCTAAAAAAAGCTGGGCAGAAGTTGCTGATCTAGGATGGCACTCGACAGCTCGAGAACCTCACCAGAGGCCTGACATGAGCCATGTCGTCAATCGACTAGCTCCCCTAGTCAACCAATGGCAGCCAGGCAACTATGTCGATGAAGATGATGACGAGCCAAGCATGAATCTGACAGAACGGATGGAGCGATGGCAGTATAACGATACCACTTCGACAACATATACATTCGACTCCACCTTGAAGTGAAAGTCCAGCTCTAAATCTGAATAGGATTTTCTGAAAGTATGCAATACTGAAGCTACGGTCTCTATTATGTACTAGTAATTCTTGGAGGTTTGCAACTACACTGCCATGAATAACTAATTAAATTTTACTTTGCGAATTTTTTTGACTTGTTTTCTGGTAAAGAACAAATTTTGTTCTTGTCATTTTCCTTGTATCAACAAAATCTCTAGGAGTGTATTGAAAGTGGAAAGTGTTAATTTTGTTAAATTCAGTGGAAAAGATGATAAGTTCTTTTTATGGGTCTTCTGATGATGTAGTAATCTTCAATGCAAGTAAAATTCACCTGTATTTTATAACTTGTATGAGTTACTACAAAAGAACGAAATAATAAATGAATATGGAAAGGTATGCTTACACTAGATCATCCATCGACCTATATGGAGCTCGAGAATGGAGCCTGCCCTGTTACAACTTGCAAAATTGGCTTCTGATCTAGCGAGGATATTTGCAGAGATATCATCATCTCATGTCGCAACATTGAGGGTTCCCTGCCTGCAATTTCTCCCACATGCACAGCATTTGCCTGGGAGACTGGTAATGAGCGGTGTAGTAATCTTCAATGCAACCGAACTGGCAGAATTTGAGGTTGTGGACGTACTCCACGGGCTTTGAATTGTTGAACTTCTCCACCCACATGCCCATGCTCACGTCTTCCATCTTGAATAACTGCACAAGAACAAACAAGTTGGACAATGTCAGAGATGTAATCTTTAGAACGCCTATATCACATAATTTTGCAGGCATATTTATATAGTCTAAACTATAAAATAAATAAAATTCGAGAGTCACTTCACATTTCAAAGAAGTCGGAAACTATGCTAACTAGCGCTTTTAAAATGAAACTGTATACATGGGTTTTTTTTTCTGTAGAAAACACGCAGTAGTTGTACAAGGTACAAGAGTAAGAGTCTATTTCGGAGAAACAATTATATCGTGTGCTGAGAGAACTCAAGTGTGAATTGCATTGCACATCTATGAAATAAAATAGAATATCTGATACGTACAAACTATTGTTTAGATATTAATGGGAATTACAAGTCTGTATTTTACACGAAGTGTGTCTATTGAGAATTGTGTTAGCAGTTGAGTCTTCTCTTACTTGGACAACTAGTTCATGTAGCTGCTAGGCTGCCTTGTATGGTCAATGTGCCATGTGGACTACAGATGGCTACTTCAAAAGTTCTCATATTGTTTTAGCTTTTTCCTAGGTCCAATCTCCCAGTTTTCAATTTAAGCATGAGGATGAGAAAAAAAAAACTTCGGAAGTTGAGATATTTAGAGAACTAGACACTTGGTAGTCCGTGAGGCATATTGATAGGCTAGCTTTATAAGCAAATCACTAATTGATGACTTAAGAATTCATTTAACAGAGTACGGCAGAAAGAGGCTTGCAAAAAAAAAAGTAATTAGTACACGATTTGCCACAAAATGAAGTATTGGACTGATCTGTTAAAATCAAGAAAGGATCTTACTCTCAGTGTGTGCTTCTCCATCTCAGAAACAACATAATTTGCAATATCAGAAGATATAACATAGCCTGGACCATTAGCATAATGTGGGTAGTTCTCCTCTGGCCATTCCTGAAAGGAAGAAGTTTGATGTTACTAAACTAAAGAAGAACACACTGTTACAAACACAGAGATAATATTAACAAAACTATACTTGTTACATTGAAAAAAAACAAAGAAACAAGTAGTATAACTAGATGGTTCAGCTGGACAAACCCATCCCTCATCCCACCTTTTGAACCCTAACCATACGCCTTCAAACTGGATCAAAAGGAAGAAGTGGAAAAAATGGGATAAAGAGAGAAAGAAAGGCTTACGAGGAAAGAAAAATAAGGGAGGAAGGAAGATACGACCAAGAAAGGATCAAATTAACCACAAATGTGATAGTTCTCCTAAGTATCTTCTTCAAAATGTAAGCATGCCCTCTGTGTGTTTTCCCTAGGTGAACCTATAGATGTGCTTTTTATTTAAAAAATATTAACATAACAAAATTCCAAATTCCAAATAATGAAATTTCCAAGTGCTTTCCATTAATTAGAGAACCTAAATTACTATGAACATTTAACACACCATTAACTCAACAACATCAAAGCACTATCCTTTTTAACCAACATCTTATTGCCCTAGCATTTCCTCTTAATCCAATCTTTGAAAAGCTAAGTTAAGATTGCCAATTCATATTAGCAAAGAATAAGCGGTCAATCTAAAGATAGGAAACTGAAAGAAAGGAGAGCCATGTTTCAAACTTAGTAAAAGAATATGTTTTGGAGAAAAGAAAACTAGGAGTCCTGTTTGATTATTTTGAAATTTTGAAAAGGAGTTGTTATATATATGCTTAACTAAACATATAAATTATACGAAATGTCATGGTTGATTAGCATTCATTATTTACTTTGTGTATTGAGTTATGTCTGTTGCTTCGATTCATATACAAAATGCTGATATGAAATTCGGTTAGTTAGGATGATTTCAATTATTGAGTCATAAATGTAAATTTTGTTTACAGTAATTGATTGGTTGATTAATCTGATGTATTGCATGGTATATGCAGACACATATATTAACACATGATGTTGTGCATTGCTGCAATATAACCAATATTATTTTTTTAACAAAAAATGGACCAACTCAACCACCCATCTTTGCAAATGCTTTTTCAAACCCTAAAAAATATAATAAATAGCGTATTCGTCCTCTTCTCATAGGCATAACTGGCATATGGGAGACTGTTTAGGAGCTTGCAAATTCTAATCTACATAGAAATGAAGCATGAGCAGCAGAAAGTACGTACCTCATACGTCACAGCCCATTTCCCAGAGCGCAGAGGTTCGTGGTAATAATTAATGTTCCCTATGTAAAGACTTCTATCAGATGGAATTTTCTTCACTTCCTTGAGTACTGAGTCAACCCTCACAAATGTGTCATCATCACACTTCATTATATGTTTAGCAGACACCGTTCGAACCTATTTTGAAGAGCACAAATGAAGTATAATTATCACCAATTAATGTATAATTGTGATTTCGGCTCCAGCAGTAAATTTTAGCATCGAATGGTCAGATTTTACTTACCCCATATTCGCAGATAGCAACAGTCTTCAAAACAACTAGATCATAACTATCCATGTAAGGTACTATAACAATATCTCCAAAGAATTCTGCCTCCTCTTTTAATTGCATGTTCACCTCCTTTCTTCCATTCTGTCCAGAAAACGAGTCAGATTCGGCAAAAACCTAAAATAACTGAATTTCACAAAAAGCGGATGCAAAAATATATATATATACCAGCGCAACAAAGAACCTCGCCACTACATTTGATGATCTAGTTAATGCAGACATCCATGATTTTCTGACTGCCATACGTTCTGCAAAGTGGTTTCCTGCAGAAAGTATGCCAATGAAAAGTTCTACAGGTTCATCAGCAAGTGGAGGAACCTGCCACTGAGCAGACATCTCCAGTTCCCTTTTCAGGGCAAAACTAGGATGTTTAGCAGGCAATGAAGCAGCATATATGGACTCAATGCCAAGATCTCCATTCATTGACAGGCCGGTGGCATCTTCAAGAGCAAAACTCTGTAGGAAAAATCAGATCTTAGAAAACAGAACTTATAATAAGCCAATTAAAAGTTAAAGAGAAAGTTTTAAGCTAAACTCACAGTGCGGTATGGAAAGGATGTTACATGCCTCCCACCAACATTAATATGATAACCCTCTAAACCAGCAGTTAATGTTAAAACAAACAATTTGTCCTCCACAAATGGATATGGCCAATCAAGCGAGACTTTCACCCGGCCAATTAATCTCTTGAACCACCATGACTTCTTTGGTTCTCCCACTCGGCTATCTTCATCTCGAGTCCACCCTTCACACTTAACCAGACCATCAACTGTAACGTTTTGGCATCCAAATCAGATAAAGAATGAAATATATATTGAACATAGATAATTTTTTTAGCATAAAAGAAATTCAAAAACCAATCTAATATTCCTAATATAATTCACAAATGGGATTTGAATATTTAGGTCGACGAGTATCCTAAATGCTCATACCTGTCTCCTCGTTAGACTTGGACTTCCTGCCCTCGCACCGCTGAGCCGAACCCCACTGCATGCGGTAGCAGGAATTCAGCTCAATCACTGGCTTACCGCTCCAATCACCCTTCAACCTGGGGTTAAAGTGGAGAATCCTTGGAGGATCTTCGCCATCCGCATATTTAAGCCCCTTTAGCTCCATCATGAACTGAGAAACCATCGTGTCCTGCTCCCGGTCTTTCAAATCCGTTATCTTTGGGTCATAGTCGGGGTGTGCCCTTCGCGGCCTCGCCACCAGGGTGATATGGGACCCCAACGTCAGCCCGCAAGGAAGCACCATCAATCTCCCTCGCTCCTGGAGCTCCGCCCCGGATATCATGATCGAGTTCGGGCAGTTCACTTCAGCACGAGTCTCCTGCGCTGGAGCCTCCGCAGATGGCGCTGGAGAAGCCTTCAGGTCTTCAAAAACCTTCCTTCCTACCTCCCACGCGTCCCACGCTGATTTATGGAGCTCCGAAAAAGATCCGTTACTTCTTGAGTTAAGCTCCAGCTGCGCCAAACCGGAGACAACCAGCGATCGCCGGCGCGGCCGCGAGCGGTGCGGGAGAGGAGCAGAGGCGGAATCCACCTGCCGATAAGGGAATAAAAAGGGACGAATTGGGGCATGCATCTCTTGAGTCTCCTCCTTGCTGTCAAGGGAGATTGGACGGGTCACCGCGTCGCCCCCGCGGAGGCTGCCCGCGGCAGTGAGCGGCGTGAAGCGGCGGGAGACAAAAGGGAACTCGCATAGGAGGAGGAAAGAGAGGTACAGCAGCCCGAGAAGAAGGAGGAAGTGCAGGCACCTCTTGCGGGTGAAAGGATTATAGGACGGCTCCAGCTTCGATCTCCTCATCATCGCACCTACCTATCCTCCGCTGATCCACCTACAGAGAGATTGCGAAGACAAACCAAGTAGAGGGAAAGAAACGAGGAAATCGCCGGCTACTCGAACTCGAACCCTAGAAATCGGAGCGACGCCGACGAGGAGAAGGGATGCAAGAAAAATAGCCGTTCGAGGCGGAATGCGTGGCTTGGAGTCATATTTATTATATTACGTTTTTCAATTGGCTCGTGGGTCCCACTGATTGGAATGGAGATTTCAAAGCGTGTTTCGTTTTGTTTTGTAGACGTGTGCGGACGGAACGATGACGAACGAGGAGGGAAGGCCAGGTAAGAAAGAGGTGGTTCGGTGCCAGCTGGAGTAGGGTGGTGGCCCACCATGCCAGTGAATCAAGGGATCCTTCCTTTCCATATTACCGTTGCAATTATAAGAGACCATCCCCGTAACGGCGTACCCAATGCAAAATTTCCAGAGAGGTTTATTAAATAAAAAGTTAAATTGATTTTTTTTAATCATTATAAAGGTAAAATTTGAGATTTATAATTTACGAGCAATAGTAAAATTTTAAATATTTTTTTTTCCAAAACTAATGCAATATGTATGGAACTATACAATTACATGTTATAAATTAAAATACAAAAAATTCATTTAGAGTAAATTTTTATAATATTAATATGACATATTAAAATTATAAAAAATATATTTAAAATTCTAACTATTTGAGACCATATTTATAGTTTATACGTCATATCATCATTCAAATATTTTTCACACGTGCACAAAGCGCTGTGTTATAATATTTTTTTAAAAAAATAAATAATATCTTTATTCTCTACAATACAAAATATTTAAGGTTTAGAAATACTTAAAAAATTATTCCCTCCAAATATTGGTTGCCCAAGGCGTGTTTGTGATTTTTATTTCTTTTCGGTTTCGAAATAGAGAATATTAAAATAAAGGATAAAAATCAAAAATATATACTTTAACGTGGTTTTGATAAATTAAATTGATTTTCATCCAGTTAAAAAGTTTATTTATATACAAATTCTCTATAATTTTTTTGACAAACTAATATTTCTTTTTGATATATTATGATAGATACGTAGTAGATACTGCACATTGTAGTTAAAATAAGAGTTGCAAAAAGACTCATGATTTCTCAGATTTCAAATAATCTTAACTTTTGATCTTTTTTTGCAAATAAAATTCTCTTAATTAATTATACACGGGAGGAATGCATCATTAGAGAGGAAGTAGGTATTGCCGGTGAGGAGGAAGTGGGTGAGGGTTGGATGCCCTCTCATACCTATTCATCATGCACTAGTTGCCTATCACCAACAACAGCCTTTTTGCGAATTAAATTAAATTAAATTGCACTTTTTAAACTAAAATAGTTTATTTAATACACTTTTGATAAAAACAATACATTCAAGTTCAACCCATCTAAATATTTTCGACATTTTATTGAATCTCATAAATAAATTTTGATATTATCTAAATTTATTTCCAAGTTTCATTAAACTCATATTATATTTTGAAATACTCTTCATCTTTCTCTATAGATTTATTAGCTATGAACGAAAATAATTGATAAATTAAAAAAAAATCAATCATTTTAAATTAAAATTAATATATTTTTAAAACTTTATGCTCTTAGATCTAATTTTGATAACGTAAATTGAAAATAATAAATTAAATTAAAAATACATTTTTAAATTTTTTATTTTATTAATTTAAAAAATCATTATTTTTTATTTATGCTATCAAATTAATACGAGGACATAGATATATTAAAAGGATTTTTAAAAATATATTAATTTTGGTTTGAAATAATTTGAAATTCTTAGGATCGAGTCAATTTTATCTGGCTAATTTTAAAAAGAAAGAGTGATATTTCGAGAATGTGATATGCCATTTGAGTATTATAAAAATTAAAAGTAATATCGAAACTTATTTATGCGATTCAGTCAAATATTAAAATGTTTTAAAATAATTTTTATAAAAATAAAAATTGATTTTAAATTTATAAGCGCCCTTTCCTTTTCTTTTATTTATTTTTACCCTTTTTAACAATCTTAGGCAGCCAGTAAAGAAAAGATCACGGCGGAAAAATCCAAAGTAGTAGTAAATCTTTACGATATCGTCGCTGTTCTCCCAACCGAAGCAAACAAGTTGAAGAAGCGACCGATCGACGGCTTATCATCCACATCGATCCCCCTCCAGATCGCGTCGTTACTAGGGGGGATCGAGCAAGATCGGACTTGGTTTTTGGTTGGATTCGGTCAGAGTTGGTGTTGGTAAATCGCCGCTCCGAGGATGGCCTCCGCCAAATCGTCTCGATCTAGGAATTCGGTGCCGTCTGGGCTTGCCGCTCCTCCCGGTGCGCTCCAGGCGAATGGCGGCGGCGGAGCGCAGGAGGCGGGAGTCCAACTCGCCGACAAGCTGAAGATTTTCAAGACAGATAATTTCGACTCTGATGCCTACGTGCAGTCCAAATGCCAGACCATGAACGAAAGGGTTGGATCTTTTCTAATCTCGATGTCGAAATAGGTTCATGCTCGAGATGCCCCTCTTTTGGGGCTTATGAAGTTTCTTCTGGTTCCGTTAGTCTTCTTTGATTGACAATATCAACCTACGCTTTCTTTTAGGGTTATCGAGTTTGGGGAGCTTTAGGCAGTATGTTCTTCTTGACTGATGGTTGATTACTGTTCTGTTGGAATTTTATTTTGCTTCATGACTTTACTACCTTGATACTTCTCCGTCAAACAACGCATATATTGTTATTGAAGGTGTTATTTTGCAGAAAATCTCGGTTTGTAGCTGCTCTTGTAGTAAGTTTTTAGGGAACTCAAGGAAGAGTCTGCTGATTACTTTTTTTACTGTCACTGTTGGAAAATTTTGACCCTACAACTTATTCTATAGCATTAAGCTGACATATTATCGACGCTAACATATAGGGCTATAACATTAATCTGACATAATATTGACACATTAAGCTGATATATTATTTGGGACAATCTGAGAGGGTAGAGTGCTACTTGATGAAGGGGTGAGGATGTGTCTGTGTGTTGGGGTGCGTCTTGTGCCAGTTGAATTTAGCTGAGGAGAACAGAGCGAAGATGAAGGGAATGAGCCATATGCTTTTGACTAGAGGAGAAGACACAATTTGGAGGGAGCTCACATGGGGTAAGAGGAAACTTGCGGTCTTGTGTCTTGCCGGTGCCTATTGAGGAATGGGAGGGGATTGGTGGGTGATTCTGCTGGTAAAGGTAGGGGTCACTAGGTCCCTGTGCAAGGGAGGGAGGGGGTAGTTAAGAACTCGGTATAAGATGGTTAGACGGAGAGACAATGGGT
The DNA here is from genome assembly GCA_038050645.1 of Hedychium gardnerianum. Classification (NCBI taxonomy): domain Eukaryota; kingdom Viridiplantae; phylum Streptophyta; class Magnoliopsida; order Zingiberales; family Zingiberaceae; genus Hedychium; species Hedychium gardnerianum. The sequence continues at coordinate 1,334,533 of JBBUKS010000002.1, read as the reverse complement.
CATAGGAAGAAGTTGAGAGGGCTACTTGATGTCAAAAATTGCTGCTGAAATTATATAGTATTACCAAATAGGATTGTAACTCATTGTATCTATTACATATAGGCACAACTAATTTTGTATAAATGTTAGGCACAAGACTGGATTATACCTATTTTATCCAACATTTTACATGTTTGTTGCAGCAGTTTGACTATATTTTTGTTTGAAATTGTTAAGGAAATTTCATGTGGTAATTATAAAGCAAGCCCATATAAATTAGAACCTAGAATCTGAATTGCTCATCCCACTATGTTTACAGGAAATCAAACAGTTGTGCAATTATTTGCAAGATCTAAAGAAAGCATCGGCAGAAGAAATGCGCAAAAGTGTATATGCAAACTATGCATCATTCATCAGGTGAATTAAGAGATTTTGTGAATTTTGAATTGAAACCAAGTGAAAAAAGTTTAAAAAAAAAAAACAGTTTGGTTAGCTTCAGTTTCTGGTTTCAAAAGCCCAGCCATAGCTTGCGGTGGTTATTATGTCAGCTTTATCTTTTCAACCCTAACTTCTTGAATCTTCTCTGAGGTATATGTAAATCCAGCTAACCTTCATTTGACTACTTAATTTGGGACCATTCACATATGAATGAATTCAAGAAATCATGGGAGAAAGAAATCATTCTTGTGCCCATCTCATGAGCTCATTTTTATACTGTAAAAAAAAGTTGTAATTCATTATTGCTAAGTTGCTACTGCATTTGTTCTTAAAATAAGTGAATAAACACTTATCCATTCTAAAGATCGTTAATGTTACTTGAAAATAAAAGACATACCATAGAAAATGGTAGGATAATATAAAATCATGAAATCAGATATGCAATTAGTCATACACCAGAAAAGATTTAAGTAATAGTAAACAGAAGTTTAAGTCTAGTTGGTATAATCTGTAAGGATTATATGCTAGTCACACTAACAGAGTAAGGATATTTTTACACTTAAAATTCAGAGATGTGAAAGTTCAAAAAATAATTTCATAAATGGCATGGAACATATCGGCAGAATTGTGAAAGATGGTTTTGACTGTTTTATACGTTACTGAGAGATCTACTGGTGAGGATAGATGACAGACCAAATGCCTATGGTACTTCTGATAGGCTTGTCCTAAAAATGTGTACATGGGTTGTTGAAATATTCAGTTCAATCTGAGCCTTATGGGCTAATGGAATACAATAGTCAAGAACCATTGTCAATTATAAACAAAAACATCTAGTTGACTCAACTTAGAATTTTTGTTACTATATGCTTATGCTCTTTTATATCTATCTACTTGACTTATATATATATTTTTTATGTAATGGATTCTTCCTTGCGGCCAAACTATCACTAATGGTAACAATGAAAGTTACAATTTGTTTAAAAGTAGAAATAGTAGTAATGAGTTTACATTTAAGGTTTTAGAAGGTGGTTATTGAATTTTCTTTGAAAAGTTAATATTTTTATTTTTAAAATTGTTTCTGGGTAATACAAGCATTTATTTTGCATGTAGGACATTAAATATTGTCAAAGGAAGTTTAAATTAGGCATAGAGTTTCTTGAGCCCCTTGAAACATTATTTTCTAAGAGACAAATAAGATGCTTTAATGAGGTGACTATTCTGTTACATATTTTTTGTTGTTTTTTCTTTCACTATATTATATGCTTTATCCGATAGCAATATACTAAGTGTCTTGCATGTATTTATGAGAACTCCATGCATTTTACAATGTAAAATACAGAACATCAAAGGAAATATCAGATCTTGAAGGAGAGCTCTTGTCCATCAAAAATCTTCTAGGTGCACAAACGGGACTAATTCGCGGTTTAGCTGAGGGTGTTAATATTGATTCCTTATCTGCTGCCTCTGATGGAGGCAAAGAAGATGATAAATCAAGTATTGAGGATCAAGAACCTTCAGATATAGAGAAATGGGCAGTGGAGTTTCCTGATTTGTTGGAAGTTTTGCTAGCTGAAAGGAGAGTTGATGAAGCTTTGGATGCACTGGATGAAGCAGAACAAGTAGTTACAGATGCAAAACAAAAACATACTCTGGGAACTTTGGCTCTTGCGTTGTTGCAGAACTCTGTGTCAGAACATCGTCAGAAGTTAGCTGATCAACTTGCTGAGGCTGCTTGCCAATCTTCTACTCGTGGTTTTGAACTTCGTGGAGCTGCTTCAGCTCTCAAAAGGCTTGGTGATGGTCCTCGTGCACATACTTTGCTGTTGACTGCTCATGATCAGAGGCTCCAGTACAATATGCAAGTTATCCATCCTACTAGTTCTTCTTATGGAGGAGCATACACAGCTGCAGTGTCACAGCAAGTATTTTCTGCCATTGCTCAAGCTTTAAATGATTCTCAAGCTGTCTTTGGTGATGAATATGCATCAGAGTTGGTTATCTGGTCCACAAAGCAGGTAGAGTCTTTCGCACATCTTGTGAAGAGGCATGCATTAGCTTCATCAGCTGCCGCTGGAGGCTTAAGAGCTGCTGTGGAATGTGTACAGATAGCTATTGAGCATTGTTCCTTGCTTGAAGCTCATTGGAAGTTGTCACTTTCTTCTGTTCTTCTGAGATTATTTAGGCCTTGTGTTGAACAAGCACTTGATGCTAATTTAAGAAGGATTGAGGAGAGTACCTCTGCCTTAGCAGCTGCAGATGATTGGGTACTTATATATCCACCTACAGGTTCACGTACATCCAGTAGATCATCTACTTCAGTTATGGGTAACCAACCCAAGCTTACTAGCAGTGCACATCGATTTTATTCCATGGTTCAGGTAGCTGCTTTTTCATTGAAATTAATCTAAGCTTCCTCCTTCTGGTTTTATTCCAACAATATCAATTTCAGCCTCATGTTCTTTAAGTTCATTTGATATTGTTTCAACATGCTGCACACATTAAGAACTTTGAAACTTATATTCTCTATAGCATATTTCTTTCAAGTTGTTTCTAATTCTTAGGAATGAAGTGCACATCGTCTTTGTTTCCTTGCTGTTGGCATTCTGTGAGAAACATAACAAGATGTTCTTGTGTCTAAAACATATAACTTAATTATTAGAATGAAATAAAAAAGAATGCAATTCATAACTAAAAGTGTCATTGCTCAGATCAGTAAAGATACACTAAATATCAAAATCAGATTTGTTTTAAATGTGGCTATAGTACACCATTTTGTTGATTATTGATTGTTTTTTCTCAAGTCAGCACAGATGCAAAAATAGTGCTACCTATCTGCCTAAAGAAATTGTGATACCAGGTATTCTCATAGAGGGATTACATTTCAATCTTATTATTTTAAGATTTCAAATATCAAAATAAGAAAATGATGGCAGATTGTTAATTTCATAAACTTTCTAATGTGATTTCACGGGATAAAGAGGGAATGTGTTAGTGTATAGAGCGTCTATCACCATTTATTCATTTCTGCAATGATAATTGTTGTACCAATGCTATCTAGAAAATACGTATCAAATCTGGAACAGCTTAAAATTTTGAAGAACTACATGGAGTGAAGGATGTACTAATTTTTATATTTTAAATGATGATGCATATTACTGCAGCCGTTCATTGATATCTTTGGTGCTTGAATTTATACCATCTTCTTAGTTGATCTGTTTCTTGATTAATGGGATCATGCTCACCAATTGAATATGCTTGTCTAGTTGCCTAATGTGTCATATGCATGGCATTACAAGTTTCAATGTTAAAATGTTGGTACATGGATGATTTTATTTTGCCATTGGTGTGATGATATCATAAGTGTACAGGTTCCACTCATCACTTTATATTGTAGCATTTGCAAAGATGTCAATAATGGGTTATTTGTTTTGCATAATTATCATGAAGTTGAAAGATGATAGATGGGATAATTCAAATGGAGATTGAAACTCATGACTAGCTGAATTGTCTTCATACTAGAAGATCAGTAGTCCAAATACATACATATATAATTCTGTTAATTATATGGAGCAAATTCATAAATTCATCTTCAACGGAATTTCAAATGGTTTGGCAGGATTTTCTTGAGGATGTAGGGCCACTCTTAAGTATGCAATTAGGTGGTTCCACCATGGATGGTCTACTCAAAGTCTTCAACTCATATATTGATCTGCTGATAAATGCATTACCAAGTTCAATGGAGGATGAGACATATTTGGCTGGTCCTGTGAATAAACTTGTTCAAATAGCAGAAACTGAAACTCAGCAGTTGTCTTTATTGGCAAATGCATCTCTATTGGCAGAAGATTTGCTGCCACGAGCAGCTATGAAGCTTTCTCCACATTATCAGGCTGGTCGTATAGAAGATACTCGTCGACGGGGGTTAGACAAAAACATTCGCATGCCTGAACAAAGAGAATGGAAAAGAAAGCTACAGCGCTCTGTGGATAGATTACGTGATAGCTTTTGTAGGCAACATGCCCTTGATCTTATATTCACAGAAGATGGTGATACTAACTTAAGTGCAGAAATGTACATAAATATGGATTCTAATTCTGAGGAGCCAGATTGGGCTCCTTCTCCAATATTTCAGGTATTTTTGTCAACATGTTAAAATCATGAATCTGGTAGTTCCTACAGTTTGCCATCTCTCACATTATGCAATTTCTGCAATGTAAACGTGCTCTAGGAGGCATTCTCCTTTCACACTGAAATTCAACTATAAAAGCTCTAGGTTTCTAGTTCATTGGCGTAACTAAGTGTGCCAATAGTCGAATTGCACATGGAATTGATCCAACAAGATAAGTAGTTGGACCAGCCGATTAACCAACCCAATTGCATATTTTTTACAATAATTCTATATGTTAATGATAAGAATCATATATATTTATTTATTAATAGAAATATAACTAGTTTACTCAGATAATAATGAACTAATGAAAAATTTGGATGACTAATTTTGCCTAGTTTAGCAAAACAACTTTCTAACAAATCATACATGGTGGCCAAAGGCGAAACGCTCGCCCCCAGCGCCCCCACCAATCAGTCCCAGGACCAACATGGAGGAGGTAAATCACGGGTGACTACTAGCCCGAATAGTGACTAGTGCATAGAGGAGAGCAGAACCTGGCCACTAGCCAGGATTTGACTCCAGACCTTATAGTGGCAACGCCCCATGCACTAACCAATAGCCCGTCCCGAGGAGACTTCTAACAAATCATACATGGTGGCAAAAGGCGAAACACTTGCCCCAGCGCCCCCGCCAGCCCGTCCCAGGACCAACACGGAGGAGGTAAATCACGGGTGACTATTAGTCCGAATAGTGACTAGTGCATGGGGGAGAGCAGGAACCTGGCTACTAGCCAGGATTTGACCCCCAACCTCATAGTAGCAACGCTCTATGCACTAGCCATCATCCCGTCTCGTGGGGACTTCTAACAAATCATACATAATAAGGCAGGAGGTGGTTGATGGCTGCAAATTTTTTTTTTTTGATGTTATAGGTTTATGTTAGGATGAAATTGTAAAAGACCTCTTTCCATCTAATATTTGAGTAAATTAATATATTTTGTAAATTTATGGGGAAATGACAAAAATGTTCTGGCTGGCTGGTTGCCCTAGTTTATTGAAAACCAGTCAGTCCAACTGGTTTTTACCTTGCTCAATTACACATTTGGTCCATTTAGATGACTGGACTGGATCTGGACCCAAAACCGGTATGTTGCAGTCCAATCAGCCAATCCAGCACAGCGTGTTTATAACACTCTCATTTGTTTGACTCTTTGGTGATTTTACAATACAATTTGATTATTCCTGGAGACTCCTTTTATTGTTAAATTCATGAAAAACTTTTATCCTACGTCAGTATGTGCTGCAGAAACCATGTTTCAGTCCTTGCTGCAGGACAAAAAAGATACTGCTAGTTCCTTCACAATTCACTTCCTTGTCAAATTATTCATACTTTCAAGTAATTTTTTTAGCCCTTATTTGAACTGTAAAGTCCTAAGGCAAAAAAATCTCATCACATCCCATTTATGAACCCAATTACAGTCAAATAAATTACATCATTTTTTCTTTTGTGTGTTGTGTGTGCAATATGCGCGCACACACACACACATATGTATATATAGTTTGGAATTTAATTTCACAATGTTTCATAGCAATGCAGTAAGTTAACAAATTCCACAGTGAGAAAGAGTTTGATGTTCTTGACTAATATTAGCTCCCTTCAATAAGTTGCAGCAGGACATGAAACCCATCTTTTTAGACTATGATTCTTTAATCTGGTTCTTTTCACATTTATTTTCCAGTAATTGTTGGAGACGAAAGAGAAACTAGATCATGTCTTGAAAGTGGACCTATAAGTTAGATGCTGTGCAGGGAAGAACCTTGAGTTGCCCTAGGGACTTTTATGTATCATGCAAGAGCTTTGTAGAGCATGAATATGCAATCATGTGACTGAATAATCACGATCTTCTTAAGGGCGACTTCGCATTTTCCTAAAAGTATTTTGTGTCAAGACGTTTGCATTACCTTTAGGGAATTTAGAGCAAGATTAAAAATTCTCGGAAGTGTACTGGCTTTGTTCTTGGGTCAGAATGATATGGTATTAGCACTGACTCATACAGTGTATTCTTTGTAAGGAACCCTAATTTTCCTTGTCCACATTTTTTTTTGGTAGTGATTGTTTTTTTGTCTAAAGCTTCTCATTTGGAAAAAGTATCGAATAATTTGATTTGATTGCTGTTTACAAAGTTGACTTGGTCAAATGGAAATATTCTGAATTTTGTATGATTCATGAAATTATAAAATCAATCATGTTTATGCACATAATACATTATCTTACAGTTTGTAATATCTTCCAACAGTTTGGTATTTAGTTGCAACAAAAGATTGAAGCACATCAGCTATCCTTGGATACTTAATTAAGCTTTAATTAGTACTCCTTTGAATGTTGTTGGTATTAAATCATTTTTTTATGTTTTTATGAAACATTGAGAATGTAGATCCTAAACCTGTATGAAAAAGATGGATTGATTAGGTCCTCCCAGCGATCTTTACTGTATTTGTTGCAAGACTAGGTCATGGTTATTAATAACTATATAGCCTACAGTTCAATTGTGAAGTATAGCCCTTGTAATTGATTTCAAATAATCGGAAGTTATTCATTATCAAGGATTTCCCTTCCTAAAAGTTAGAAACATACTGACCATTTTTTGTTATTAGGAACTGTATGCAAAATTGAACAGCATAGCAACCGTAGCCTCAGATATATTTGTTGGTAGGGAAAGATTCGCAACCTTGCTAATGATGAGACTAACAGAGACAGTCATATTATGGCTTTCAGAAGATCAGAGCTTTTGGGAGGAACTTGAAGAGGGACAAAGACCTTTAGGCCCCCTTGGCCTTCAGCAGGTACTTTAATCTCTTTGTAGTCATTGGCCAATTGGAAATCACTTTTTTTTTTCTTTGGTCTTTATTGATCCTTCTCTTTTTTGCCTTTGTAGTTTTATCTGGATATGCAGTTCGTTATTCTTTTTGGACAAGGTCGATTCTTGTCTCGGCATGTGCATCAAGTTATTATTGACGTCATTGAAAGAGTTATGGCTGCATTTTCTGCTACTGGAATGAACCCGGACAGGTATTTTTTGGTGACTATTGCACAAATGCTATATGTTTAACTTAATTTATTTAACCTTCTTTTATATTTCTATGACCTTTTTGGAGCATAACATATTATTTATCTAGCTCTAGGTGTCCTTATCCCATTTTTTTTGTTGAAAATAAATCTAATATGGTTTTTAGGATGTCATCTTTTTGCCCCTTATTTGACTTTTTTCTGAGTTGACTTTTGCATAATGCGTGTTCTAACATATGAAGCAGACATTGACGAGATTAACACGGTTGCAAATATTACATTATGCTAAAATCTGCTTCTATTGAGAAATGTTGCTGTCCCTCACGTGATGATCGCAGCTCGCGGTATAATCCAGTTGTGGCACAGAAGAGGCACTGGAGTGAGAGACGAGGGAGAGGGAAGGAAGGTCACGCTGCTGGAAGGGAATGCGGAGAGGCCACTGCCTCTCATTGTGGCAGATCATGGCTAGCAGCGGGATTAGTGGCCGGAGCAAGATACATGAGATCAAAAGTGGGAGGTAGAGAAATTGGGTGGGTTATGGGGAAAAGGAATAAATTGGGATCTCATCCCAAAATTTCTCCAACTTAATCGGAAAACAATGACTAAACTTGTCCGAACCAAAATAACAATCAGATTGAATTGATGCCAAATTGAACTCGATATGAACCCACTCGACTCAAATGACAAATTTTACCTAAAGCCTAACAATCAGATTGGTTTAGCTTAAATAACTGATAAAGTCAAATATTAAATAGCAATGAAAATTTAATCAGAAATAAAATATGATCTATAGCATATCTAATACAAATATAATAGTTTTTAGCTCTATTTAATTAAATAGATATAAAATGCTGATTTAATTTTTGCTGTATTGCATAGTGTTCTCCGACATCACTTTGATTCCACACTTCCATCTCCATCTAGCTCTGCCAAGTTCTCCTCCATGTTCAACTCCACCAATAATCTCATTGTCAAGCTTCTCCTCATGTATGCCTCTTCCACAAGCTTGCATCAAGCGTCTGCCTCTATGGAAACCCAAGTTGCAGCAAGTCACCTCCGCTGCAAGTTCAACATCACTGGCTCATCTTCTTCTATTTAGCCTCTATGCTACCACATTATCAACTCCCTTGCTATGCCTATTAATCCTCAGCACATTGATAGCACAGTGAACTCTCCTAGTTTATGTTCGGTGTGCCTTAATCTTTCTCCGTAACATGACTCTGGAACCCCTTTTCTCCTCTATTTGATGACTGTCATGCATCATGTTTACAGATGGCATAGTTCTGTTGGTAAAATATGGAGGAGTTGAATCTGTTGAGATTTGATGAAGTACATAATTTTTATAAACATTGCTTATTCCATCTGATTATTACATCATGCCATCCAGTTTATGACACGATGTTTTCCACTCTTGGTAGTTTTTTCACCTGACACTACAAAAAGTTGATCAGCTGATGCTGATCCCATCCAACTGTACAAATTTGGATCAGATTTGACAGATCCTGCAAACTACGACTTCTGGATTGATAATTTTGTTATAAAAAAATTACAAATATATAAAGAGAAATGTAAGTTTAACAGTATCTTGGCGGGAAACACTAGAAGTGAAAGGTTTTAGACTGAGTAGAGTAAAGACAGAATATATGAAATTTAAGTTTAACAGTATTAGCCGTAATGAGACAATTGTTAAGATAGGAGATAACGAGTTGTGTGGAACTGAGAGC
>JBBUKS010000002.1:1311099-1325115 GCA_038050645.1 Hedychium gardnerianum | reverse complement strand
GAGCGGATCATGAATAATCGAACAAAATATTATGGGTTCGAATTCGGCTTGAAAAAATTATCGAACATGTTCGAGTTTGGCTCGAATTCGATAATTTCGAATACGAATCAAATATTTTTCGAGCCAGCTCGAAAAGTTCATGAACCGGCTCGATTCATTTGCACCCCTAACTGACACACGTATCGTGAAACTTGATACAACTATGGAGATCTAGTTCACTGCCTAATTATTATCATAGAATAATTGATGTTCAAACATAATGTTATTGCATTTTGGTTTAGTTTAGATGAACTCTGTTCTTTCAGCCCACAAAGATGGGAGTTTGTGGATAAGCATGAATATAATAACTGACCACAGTGAGTCCTATTACTTGGAATCAACTATGTGGATCTTATTACTTCACTATTTAAAATGATAATGTTGTTAACATCTTGATCTTCTGCATCACTTTTAATTATTACTTTATTGAGTTTTCTTTGGTCTTGGTTCCTCCATGCCTTCAACTCTAATCAAATGAAATCTTAAATCATGTAAATATGTATATTTGTTCTCTTTGAACTTATAGATATCATTTGCTATTTTCTTTTCTTTTATCATCTACTATAGCTTACTGCTATCACTCTCTTTTAAGAACATTTTTAGATTTTTTCCTTTTGAGTAACAAGTCATTGCTCTGCCTGATGCACAATTAGTATGATTTATAAAATAATATAAAAATTAAATATTCAAAAAAGCAAGAACTAAAGAATTTACATATTAATAAATAAAATTAGTAAAAATAATGGCTAAAATAAACTTTTAAAACAATTTTGTTATTCTTAAATTCGCATTACTTAGGATAATATTAAATAAAATTATAACAAATATAAATGTGAATATAGAAATTTGATTCACAAATTTTTTGAAAAGAGAATAAATGCATTTTGATAAATAAATTTTACATATAAATAACTGAATTAATTCTAACTAATTTTTGATTGATTCATGCATTATTATATGTTTTAAATATAAATAGCACTATTATATAAATGAATAGTAGGGAATATTTAAATCATAGTAATCACAATTGAAGAAAATATAATCTGAATAGTGAATTATAGAAAGGAAAATCATAATTAATATAATAAGTCTGAAATAGTACTAAAAAGTTTAAAGTATAAAATCAGTTCGAGGCAAACACTTGAGCATAATTGACATTTTCTTAACAAATAACAAATTGTAATTTTGTGCTTTAAAAGTTAAATATATGAAAGCATATCAGTTCTGATAACGAATTATATGATTACAACAAAGGCTAATGAAACTAAAATAAGTGTAACTACTTCTCATAATTGCATAGTAATTAATTTAGACCCAAATACTTGCATATAAGTAATTCGTTTTTCATTAGATAACTTGCATGCTAGAATCAGAATATAAACTTCTTCTAGTAGAGAGGAAATTTCTAAAATTAAAGCCCAACAGAGTAGAAATTACTCCTAGTATATAAAATGATCTAAAGTAGAGTTGGAGTTAATGTTTTTTTTATCATTTCTGAAACTTTGTTATAAGGAGTAATAAATTGTCCAAGTAAATGATTTATTCTATGTTGCACGAGAGCTCCAACAATATTTGCATGCATAAAATGCATATCATGTAACGAATTGTTAAAGTATGTAAGAATTTCATATTAATGCATATTTTTGTCTTTCAACTGTCAAAACAATGTCGTGAAAAAAATTCAAACAAACCTTCAATAAAATACATATAATACATATTGATGATGCTACTATGTAATAATTGCCTCCATAAAGTTATAAAACAAATAAAAATAACAATAAGAAAACACGATCAAGGAAGTAGAAGAGTAAAACTTAACATTTCCTAATTCAAATTACCTATCCGGTGGCTATTTGCTGATCTTGCCCCTTTGTCATTTGTTGAGTTCGACCTCAGAATTGAGTGCTTGCTCATTTAAGAGATCAATATGGAAAAAAAATCCAATCTGGGAAAACCCCCGAAAGATTTTATAACATTTCTTCAAAGATAAGCTGAAAACCATGAGCCTGTGAATTTTTTCTAGCAGATAAGTAAGAAATCCAGTCTGTGAGCTTTCCAATATGGTAGATATCCGATCTAGTTTATGAGAAGGAATGAAAGGAGTAGGTTGCAAGAAAATTGCAATATTGAAGGACCATGTTTTATTTTAAAATGCAGTTATTAAAACTATCTAAGACGTGGAGGAGAAAAAAATATTCAATCTGTTTCTTTGTTTTTTTGCTGATGTGTGAACAAAAATTTCAAGTTTCCATATTCTCCTTTGTTAAATATATATATATAGATGTCAAATACCATCTTAATATTTTGTCTCAACCTTAGTAAATTTTTGTATGTATTGCCTGAGAAGATATAGCTTCGCTCTAGCATTGTGCCATGCTTGTTAAATTAATTGTTTTATTTTAGGATTGACTTCATAAAATGGTTTAAATTGCGTAGTCAAGGTGTCTGGTGAATGCTTTGGCTATATGACCATGCTGCTTATGGTCTTTATGTATATCTATCATCAGTAAGAATGAGAATTTCATGTATTAACTTTGTTCTTGATTCTTAGTTGATATTGTAAGAATTTATGCTCAAAATGACCTGAATGCACATTATTTTAGGTGGCTATCAAAATAACGACACCATACCTCCTTCCTGTGTTTGTTTAGAATAGTCATAGTTCATGTCTTTTAACATGTTTGAATTTGGCTTTTGTTTTTTGACTGTTCCTCTTGTATGTTCAGGAAAGCACCTGACCTAGCACTCTTCGTCTTCGAGCAACTTTCTTAGTGCGGCAGCTGCTTCAGGATCGAGTTCGTTTAGTTCCATTTTACAGATTCTTTGGATAGCAGACCAATAATTATGATACTGCTTTGTATCTGCACAGATTAGAAAAGCTATCAATTTTTTTGTTTTCCCTTTATTTACCCTCTTTCTTGTAATCTGTTTTCAGCATCAATTTTGTGTTTTTAATGATAATAAAAAAGTTCAGATGTCTTTTATTATATGAAAAAGCAAAGGAGAGAAGGATTCCTCCCACAATTCACTCTGCACATGGATTACTTTATCCATAAGATGCTGCTTATTCATAAATTGTATTTTAGATTTATCTAATAGAATTAATCAGCACAAAGTCTGAATATTTTAATAATTGGTGACAGGACGTGATCTTATATTCTTATTATAATGAATATCTCCTTCCCCATATGAACCTCCCAACCCACCAGCTCTAGATTTTCTTATTCCTTGTCAGAATTAAATTCGTTCCCCACACCAATTGCGTATGCCCACTGCTTCTTTTCCCAATACCACCTCCCCCAATCCTTCTCTCGTGGATTTCAATTTTTTATTTTTTTTCATTTTTTTTGCTTTACAAAAAATGGCTGTCTCCTCTCCTTCCCTTTTCTTTCCCCAATATACCTACTGATTTGCCATTTTGTGAAACATTTTACATCTATTGTAAATTGATCTTATGACCTATTAAAATAATCATCCATACAAATGCTAATTATGTCTTTGTGCTCAATTCATGTTGAACCATAGTTACACTATCCTACTTAGTGACTTAAGGCTCTGACCCAAGCTCCTTGTCGAGTTGGACCAAGATGACTCTCTTCTGTCTCCGGAACTATGATGCGATAGTAAAATATAGGACGGACTCTATAGGCAATAAAAATTCAAATTTTATCAGGCACATTATATTTGAAAATTTTAAAAAACATATAACGTTGAATTATCTATCAAAATTCATCAGCGGTACCTGCACCTATCACGCGGTCGTGCTGCTTCTCCCATATGAGGATAAAAATTAAACACTACTAGTAGTGTTATAATTGGATAAGATTTTGCCATGAACCATCTTAATATTTCGGCTCAATTTTAGAAGTTTATATACCAATGAGATTCGATCGCATAGATCTTAAATGAGCGACGCAACTCGATGATCGATCACAAGGATTCATCCTTGGATCACTCATTACCAATTGCCAACTTGAAGCACTTGTTGTTATCCTAGTGATTTTCTAATTTAATGGATAATTATACCCGTATCACATGGATGGATTGGTGGACATTTAATGTGCAAAAATAAAAAAGAATGGGAAAGGCTAAAAGGAAAACATAAATGTCAAAACTTTTCACATGATTTATGACATTAATTGATGATAGAAATCATTAGAAAGTCATGATCTCATATCTGGTGCATAATAATTCAATAGTTCATCTCATAGCCGTGATTCTAAAATGACATTATATATATATATATAGCATTTGAATTTTATTTTTAGAAACTTTATGCAAAGTTATATCCAAATTTTATTTTTAGAAAAATCCACCCATTGAAATATTTAGTAAATTATCATTTCATATTTTTTTTTATTAAATTAGATTGTTGGATGATACAATAAAATAAAGATGTATTTATTTTTTATTTTACCTCTCGTATTAATTATTATGATATTATATTAAAAAATAATATTATTATATTAAATTTCAAATAAATAATATCACTTTAATACTATATAAATTCTAAAATAACTATTATTATTATGCATTTTAAAATGTAGTAAAAAATAATATTCTTCTTTAAATACAATATTACTGATTGACGGGAGATGTAAATCTAACGTACGTTTTAAATGCGCCATAAATTGTCTTAAAATAATTTATAATGAAGAAAAAGCCCTTATAACCTTTTTCTTTTATTACTTTGATTTATTTGATAATCCTTAAAAATAATAATTGGGAAGTCTTATTGTTGAGCGTTGACCAAGGAAGGTGGTGGTCAAATCATGTCAATCACGTGCCCTTGACACGAAAAGAAAAAACATTTTTTTCAATGCTCACCATTTTTTTTTATTTTGTAAAAAACATAAATAACAATATGTTCATGTAAAATAATTAAAATCAAAGGCAAATTTTCATAAAAATGAGGTAAAATATTGGTAGAACAATTCCGACGGGACACGTAAGTGTGTATGAAAATAGTTTTAATTGTCAACCTATTAATTCAAAATAATCAACAGTCGTGACTTAAATCAGCTCCGGCACTAATTACAGTAAGACAAAACTTTCATTCGACTCCTTTTCTTGTTTGCTACCTTTTCAAAATGCTCCTAAAATTTCTAAATCGTCGCCACTTCTATAGTTTCGATCCGTAGCGGCTCCGCATTGTCTTACGAATTGTGCTCATGATCTTATTAGCAAAATGTCTTATGTGTATTCGTAAATTTGAGTTTTATATAACAACTTATGTTGAAATAATGATGGTTAAATCATTATATTTTAGCAAAATGTCTTATAATGAAATTCTTTTTATATATATAATGATGGTTAAATCATAGCCAATTAAAGTCATGGTCATCTCGTGTGCTTCGGCATGCTTTTGCTATCGCCCCTTCATTGCTAATCGCACTAAACAAGATTTGTATTTTCAGGCTCGATTCACGGTCAACTTCGCATTATATAATGGCGATCGACCAATGAATGGATTTGACTTGACGCGTGAATAATTAAAATTCAATTAAGTAAAATTTAATTAATTAAAAATTAATGGCGTTGAGGTGGAACTGAGCTGTCGAGAGATAACGTCGAAGCAAATATGGAATCCTCCTTTTGTTAGTGTTTCGATTCGATGGCTTCTCCAGCTCTACACCAGTCAGCAATATCATTATGATTTAAAATATGGAATTATTTTTTTTAAAAAAAATTAAAAAGTGCCCGGAAGGATTATCCTTAAGCTTCAATTATTTGAATTATATATATATATATAAAAAAAGAGTTTTGTTAGCCTGCACATCTTATCCTGCACAATCATGAGCATCTGTTGAGGTGACCACCAGCATATCATTGATCAAAATATATGTAATATAATCCGTGATTAAAATTATGTCACCTCAACAGATGTACATAATTGTATAAGATAAAATGTGTAGGCTGTCAAAATTATATATATATATCTTCCATTTATACAACTCATTAAATTCTGATGAAACGTAACAAACTGTCGCAATGATTGAGAATTAAGAATCAGAGCTTGCTCGACATACGCGGCGAGCGACGGTTGTAGACGCCAACCATTTAATTATTTCCCAAGAACGAGCAGGAATTTTTTTATTTTTTGTTTTTTGCGATTTTGTAATGGAGCTCTCAATCACTGACTAGGGCATTCAAGTCTACCCGGAGTTGGACAAACCTGACCCAGTCTCCGGTTACTTTAACCACGGTTGGTGGCGCGCCTTTAAAAGCCCGCCACGGGCGCCCTTCTCCTTCCCATCCTCGTTCGTAGCTTCTTTGAGGCTCGTCGCTTCGGCTTGTGCTATGCTCTTTGGTTTAGGTAGTTGTGTTTCTTTGCTCTTTTTTTTTGGATTCATGTGACGTGAGTTGTTGGAGGTTGAGGATGGACGGGGAGGGGGCGTGGTTCTTGCTTGTTTTGTTTATCTGGACGTGCGCCGACGGCGTCTGTGGAAGTTGATCTGTAGAACGAATTGACGAAAGAAAAATCGGTTTTTGTTTCTTTTTTTTTTCAGTGGATTAAGAACTGAGTGGAAGGAAGACGATGGCGGAGAACGGCGAGTTCAGTTTTGCCCAGGCCGGTGTGAAGTCGGCGACGGCGGCGGCGGTCCCCAACGGGCTGCCGAAGATCCAGACGCGTGGGGAGAAGAAGCCGGAGAACGGAATCTGCCATGACGACAGCGCGCCGCCGGTGAAGGCGAAGACCATCGACGAGCTGCACTCGCTGCAGAAGAAGAGGTCGGCGCCGACCACCCCCATCAAGGACGGATCGCAGCATGGCAACGCGGCCTTCGCCACCGTCTCCGAGGAGGAGCGCCAGAAGCTCCAGCTCCAATCCATCAGGTTAATATTAATTTTAGTTACCAAAAAAAATGGAGATTCGCTGCCGGATTCTGGTGGGCCACCGGTGGATCGATTTTTCTAAACCTAAAAGAAACAATTTTGAAAAGCAAGAAGATGGAATCCGATCTTCCGCACCACGGAGAGAGAGAGAGAGGGACGCTTCACCTACCTTCCTCCCCTGTTTTCTTGTAACATAATTTTGTCCCTTTCAGTGCGTCGTTGGCGTCGCTGACGAGGGAGACAGGGCCGAAGGTGGTCAGGGGTGATCCGGCGAGGAAGGCGGAGGCGACCAAGGTCAGCGCCGAGCACCACCACTACCCGACGCCGACCATTAGCGTCAGCGACAGCTCCCTCAAGTTCACCCATGTCCTCTACAACCTCTCCCCTGCTGGTATGCTTTCATTCTCCCCCTTTCCTCATTAAATCCTTCAAATCTCGGTCGTCCTTGAGTTTGTTTTCCCGGAGAATTGATTCAATGTTCTGCAACTTGTTGCTCCTTTTCTATATGATACTAACAAGAACCACTGAATTCTCGTAGAATTGTATGAACAAGCCATAAAGTATGAAAAGGGATCATTTATAACTTCGACGGGGGCCTTGGCCACCATGTCCGGCGCGAAGACCGGCCGATCACCGAGGGATAAGCGCGTCGTCAAGGATGAAACCACTGCCAATGAGCTTTGGTGGGGAAAGTAAGCCCACATAACTCTTTCATGCCTTTACTTTGAAGGTTCCTGTTTAAAATATATGTTCATTATCCACAGAGGCTCGCCCAATATTGAGATGGATGAGCACACCTTCCTAGTGAACAGAGAGAGGGCAGTTGATTACCTTAACTCTTTGGATAAGGTACTTTTCTTCCTCGTATAGGATTCATTTCTGCACTTCAAATACTAATTTTTGAGATCGACAAGTTATTTTATACAACCCAGTGTGCATGTCAAGTGTTTGATGTAGTTTCTCATAGAACCTAAGATATACATTTGAATGATATGTTAAACTTTTTTTTTATATATAAAAATAGGTATTTGTGAATGATCAATTCCTCAACTGGGATCCTGAGCATCGGATCAAAGTTCGAATTGTTTCTGCAAGGGCGTATCATTCCCTGTTCATGCACAACATGTAAGTGAAAAATACTAATAAGATTGTTAAAGATGCTCTTCATTTCTACAGTGGTATATTTCTTGTGGACTTCGACGGGTATCCAGATAAGTCATTTGTAAACTACGTTGCCTCTGTTGATCTCTAGTAGTGAATGTTAGTTGTGTTAGTATCAGGCAGGATCGTAAATATACATGTATCGGCCCTAACACCATGGGAAAACATGTAAACTAGAAAAGAAAAAAATCTCTTGTGCATGAAATAACTGGATGGATCGCAGGTGCATCCGTCCTACGACTGAAGAACTGGAGGATTTTGGTACTCCGGACTTCACAATTTACAATGCTGGACAGTTTGCATGTAATCGATACACACACTACATGACTTCCTCCACCAGCATTGATCTTAATCTCGCTAGGAAAGAAATGGTCATCCTTGGCACACAGTATGCCGGGGAGATGAAGAAGGGTTTGTTCAGTGTGATGCACTATCTAATGCCTAAAAGAAACATTCTCTCCCTGCACTCTGGCTCCAATATGGGCAAAGATGGTGATGTTGCCCTCTTCTTTGGACTATCAGGTAAGTGTTGGTTAGGCTCGATTCTGGCCCGCCACCAGCCCTGTATCCATATTATCCTACCTTTTTCAACTTAACTAGAAGCATTCCATGTCTGAATGTGTAGAATTCTATTTCATTTTGATCTTATGATATATGACTTCTTAGTTCTAATGATTTTTTCCTTTGTTATTTTAGGCACAGGGAAAACTACTTTATCGACAGACCATAACAGGCTTCTTATCGGTGATGATGAGCACTGCTGGAGTGAAAATGGTATTTCGAACATAGAAGGAGGTTGTTATGCAAAATGCATAGACCTATCCAGGGAAAAGGAACCTGACATTTGGAATGCCATCAAATTTGGAACTGGCAAGTCCCCACGCTATTAAACTTGACATGCCTTTTTGAACTTGAATCATTCGTTTTCCTAATGTTTGCAAACTTCTTGCAGTGTTGGAAAACATCGTGTTCGATGAACACACTAGGGAAGTAGATTACTCTGATAAATCCGTCACAGGTGATTAATTATCTGAAGCAATGTCATAACACAATTGGTACTGTGTAAAAGGGGAATCTGGCTCAATTGAATTGTTGATGTTGCAGAGAACACTCGAGCTTCATATCCTATCGAGTATATTCCTAATGCAAAGCTACCATGTGTCGGTCCGCACCCAAAGAATGTCATCCTCTTGGCATGTGATGCTTTCGGTGTGCTTCCACCAGTCAGCAAACTGACATTGCCACAAACAATGTACCACTTCATCAGTGGTTACACTGCTCTGGTATATAGTCAATTTGCTTTGCCACTCTTTGGTTGCTGTTTAATCAATATGTTCAAGTATGCTCACTGTTATTAAAAATACAAATCAGGTGGCTGGCACAGAGGAAGGCGTCAAGGAGCCTCAGGCAACGTTTTCCGCTTGCTTTGGGGCTGCGTTCATCATGCTTCATCCTACCAAGTATGCAGCTATGCTGGCTGAGAAAATGCAGAGGCATGGTGCCACAGGATGGCTTGTGAACACTGGTTGGTCTGGTGGAAGGTGAAAAATTCTCTATCAAATATTTTACAGATGAAAAAAATGAATAGGAGGAGAAAGAGCATAATCTTAGTGATTCATTATGATCAATTCGTTTCAGGTACGGTGTCGGAAAGCGAATTAAGCTGGGATACACAAGGAAAATTATTGATGCCATACACTCGGGCAGCCTTCTGAATGTCAACTACAAAAAAACTCAAGTGTTTGGTTTGGAGATACCTACTGAGATTGAAGGTGTACCTCCAGAGATTTTGGATCCAATTAACACTGTAAGCCCTAATCTTGTACATAGCTCAAGAGATCTAATTCTGAACAACCATATGTTTGTGCCTTTACATTGTTCAGTTGTTTCCTTTGGTTACAGTGGGCTGAGAAGGAAGACTACAAGGAGACATTGCTGAAGCTGGCTGGCCTTTTCAGGAAAAACTTTGAGGTTTTTGCCAACTACAAGATTGGTCAGGATGGAAAGCTGACTGAGGAGATCCTTGCTGCAGGGCCAAACTTCTGAGCCATGGTGAAAGAAAGGAAAAAAGAAGAATAAGGAGGTCATTTGTGTGGAAGAGTTGAAAGCTTAGATGATGTCCATTGTGGTTTTCCTTTCATTCTGTTCAGCCTTTTAGACTATTTGATACCATCTGAAGTTCAATATATGTTAACCAGAGCATAATGAAATATGATCTTAAATTCATTTTTATTTTCTCAAAGTTGAGTCCACTGAGTTTTGTGCATTCATCATGTATCTCAAAAAAAGAAAGGTGTGGTTGCTTTCGAGGCCAAAAGAGTTGAGCTATGAAAGGGTATTCATGGACTAGAGATGAGGTGACTCGGGAGTCGACTCTTAAAATCTCTTCTCAATGAACACAAGGGCACGCTGCCCAGAGGAGCGTTGACCATGGACTTGGAGCAACGCTGGTCAACTGATCACATAATAATTTCTTCCATTTCCCTTCAATCGTTCTCCTGTTGACTTTGATTTCTTCATAAAGCATCCACTCTGCGTGTGTTTGGCCAGTAATATTATTGCAAATTTCTTCTTGAATTAAACTTGTCATTAAGACAGTCTGCAAATTTCAAAGAAAAGTCTCCCGCAAGACTTTGAAAGGTTTAAAATTTCCAAAAGACTATTTAGTTTGGCCACATTGAGTCTTCCATGAGATTACGATCGACTTGGCAAGTCTTCTTTCCTCTGAATTAAGCACTCTGCCTCTATCTACTGCCACTAAGTTTTTCTTCGATCCATCTTCGTTGCTTCATTTGTAGCAGTAGGATCTTTGAGACTGCAAGAGTGAATACGAAGAGAGAATGCCTTCTGATCCCGATCATAAAGCAGAAAATGGATTCCGACTTATTATCTTCATCTCTGTTCCAATCTGTCTGGCGATAACAGTTGCAGTCATATGCGTCTGCGTTCGTGGTCGTCGCAAAAGAATACACGCGCTGAAGCAGGAAGAAAAAGGCGAAATCAGACGGAATAACAACTTGGATTTGTTCTCGATCTGGAACTACGACGGGAGGACGGTGTTCGGCGACATCATCGACGCGACGGAGGACTTCGACGACGCCTACTGCCTCGGCATCGGCGCCAGCGGCAGCGTGTACCAAGCAGAGCTCCCGACGGGGCAGGTGGTGGCCGTGAAGCGGTTCCACTTCGCAGACGGCGACCGCGGCGGCGGCGGCGGGGGGCTGCTGCTGGACGAAAAGGGTTTCAGGAACGAGATCAAGGCGCTGACGCGGCTGCGGCACCGCAACGTGGTGAAGCTCTACGGCTTCTGCGCGCACTCGCGGTGGATGTTCCTGGTGTGCGAGCACATGGCGAGGGGGAGCCTGGCGGAGATGCTGGAGCACGACGGCCGGGTGGCGGAGCTGGGCTGGGAGAGGCGGGCGGCTGCGGCGAGGGACGTCGCCGACGCGCTCAGCTACCTGCACCACGACTGCAGCCCCCCGGTGGTGCACCGCGACGTGTCCAGCAAGAACGTGCTGTTCGACGCGGAGTTCAGGGCCTGCGTCTCCGATTTCGCCACCGCCAAGCTCATCAAGCTCGACTCCTCCAACTGGTCCGCGCTGGTCGGAACCCTCGGATACCTAGCACCAGGTACGAACAAAACTTGACCCTAAACACGCCAATTGTGCCGGAGATTGAGAAAACCAATTTTTCCTGTCATCTCGTTGCAGAGCTGGCTTACACGATGAAGGTGACGGAGAAATGTGATGTGTACAGCTTTGGCGCGGTGGCGCTCGAGCTGCTCTTGGGAAGGCACCCAGGGGAGCTCATTTTGTCTCTGTCTTCGTCGGCGTCAAGCGATGATCAGCAGTCTGCGCTATTGTTAAGAGATGTGTTGGATCCGCGCCTTCCGTTTCCCGATGAAGACCGCGGCCTGGCGGAGAAGATTGTGAGAGTGGTGGCGGTCGCGTTGGCGTGCGTGCGCGTCGATCCAAAGTCCAGGCCGTCCATGAGAAGCGTGGCTCAAGCGCTGCGGAAAGAGAAGATGCCCACTCCTCTTCTGCTCGCTCAAACCGTCAGCTTGTCTCAGTTGGAGAATTTTAAGCTATAGGCAATAAGACTGGAATCCTATAGGCGCACATTAGCACGTATGATCGCATTGTGTAAAAGATCACTATATTAAAAAGTTATTAGCACTTTTGCTCATGGTCATCATATATATTGTGACAAAAAAACGAAACGCTCACTCCAACACTCTCATTAATTTGTCCCAGATCAATACGAAGGAGTTAAATCATGATGATCATCATATATATTACAACATAACAAAGAGGACAACTTACCCAATCAGTATAATAAATAATTAAAAAAGATTATTTAGTATTGGAGATGAACCGAGTCTTGGGACAAGATGACTACAAGCAATGAAACCCTCCGCATTAGTTTTAGGACGAACTGACACAAAGACGAATATTTTATTTTTTATCATCATAAATTCTGACAGCAATGGAATGTAATGACATTCAATTTTATAGTAGTTATCACTGAATTCAAATTGACAACCTTCTCAGACAGTGGAATCATATCCTCCTCTCATACTACAAGATTATAAATCTATCTCATGTTATATTATTTTTTATAAAATTATATCTAAGATAATTCCAAGTAAAACGACAGAAGTGGTGGAGCATATTTTCATTCAAGGTGATATAAAGGTGAAATATTCGTCTCCAATATTTCATCAATTCATCTCAAAATTAATATAAAAAAAATAAATCATAAAAATTAATCTAATTAATCTGAATAATAATTAATAGGAAATGATGTACATTGATTGGAGTTGAAAAAAAATTAGATGTTATAAAGACATCAAATTGGTGTTAAAAATGCATCAAAATAATATTTGTGATTGGAGTTGCTCTAAGGCAGGCTTATCCCCTGTCACCCTACTTATTTAGCTTGAGCTTGCTGGAGATATTCTCACGTCTCCTCCATTAGGTCACATCAGATTCAACCTTGTATTATCACTCAAAATATGCTACGTTGCAGATCACATATCTAGCAATCTGATGATGACCTACTTTTGTTTACCGGAGGGAATACAATCCGTCTATAAGTATCAGGGTGAACAGTTTGGAACAGTTTGTGTTGGTTTCCGTTTTTTCTCCTTAGTCGCTTTTCGACTGTCGGAGCTATCAGAGATTGTCGTCGAGTAGGATGTAAATTGAAATCGTCGAGGCTAATGTTCAATACTATCTCCGTAAAACGATATTGCTCCGCTACATGTGCTAACAGATAACATCAATTCGTTTCCAAGATACAACGACGTTGTCTCAAAGTAGCAGCACTACAAACTTCGAAACCGACAAACCTTCTCGTAGGCTTTTTGGACTCCGAATGCAGAAGAGGAATAAAGCTCCTCTTAGATGCTTGGATGAGTTGATTGAATGAATAAATTTTCTAACATCTGGAGGATTCTTCTTATACAAGGTGAAGAGGTGAGGTACCCTTTGGTGAGGATTCATCTGTACCGTTTAATCCAAAGGAGTGCATCTACTCAGATTACATTTGATCTGGGCCTTCAGATCTGAAGGGTTGTAACCTTTTCAGATAGCCTCTGATCTCTTGAATCAGAGAGTTGTAACCTTTCAGATCCCTTCTAATCTCAACCACCAGATTAACCCATTCAATCTAACGCTTCAGATTAAATCTCGTCACCAGTGGTCAGATCACGACTCTTCGCAATCAACGCTCCATATCGCATTACTTGTGATCTATCACCATCTTCGATCCAATGTTTGTCATTCGTTTGCCCAGTCAGCAGCCTAGTCATCTCTCCCGGGACACGAAGTGCGCCAAAAAAGCGCCCACTACACGCGTGTAGCAGACTCGCAAGCTGCCCATGGGAAAAGAACACCTTGTGCTTTTTTTGTTAACTCCATTAACACATCAACATATATAAGGAGACAATCTCTCCTTGTTCTTTTAGATGTGAGACTA
>JBBUKS010000002.1:1266984-1310999 GCA_038050645.1 Hedychium gardnerianum | reverse complement strand
GCCATCGGAAAGCTGTACTTCACGTTGTCCCCGGCGTCGTAGTATCCCCCCGTCAGATCAACCTAAACAAACAAATATATCATCAATTATTACAACTAAGTAAGAATATAATACAAGCAAGAATATATATAGCTTAATTGTCTTACGCCACCCTCTTGGCCATCGCGCAGAGCCGAGTCCTTTCTCCAAGCCATGCGCTGCCAAGAAGGAAGCTTGCCTGATCGCTGCCCTTCGAAGAACAACAAGCTCTTGCTCAGCGCGAGCTTGTAATCGTGCTTTTGCTCCCATCCAACCGATGTCGTTGACATCAACAACAACACACCACAAACAATAACACAACTTCTCTCCATCGACATTTTCTTTTACTTTCAAGTCAATTCTTTGTCGTCTTAATCGGTATTTTATAGACACAGATGATCTTAATCGGATAGTGGTTCATTTTGCACACCATTGTTCAACATCCTCACTTGCCGAATAAGGCGAGTTTCCTTAAGAAGTTTATATATATATATTTCAAATCAATACTAAGCCTAATTTGAATAATAAAACTATGATAGAATCCAATCAACCAAATATATATTGAATTGAATCGTAATAGTTTATTCCATTTGTAAAGAAACCATCCTTACAATTATACATGTTTAATTTTGTCTATAGTGTGAACATTTGAAAAAAATATAGAGGAAAGTAGGGGAAATGAATCTAGAAGAACTCCTCTTTGGTTGGTAGGTATTGTAACTGATATTATTGCAATGGATTTAATAGGTGCTTTATTTTACATTCATATTATGGATTGGATTCACCGATCTCTAGTAAGGTCCAACTAGTTCTTACCGTTATGAGATATAGACTTTGATCTATTCCATAACTTTCAATTTCAAATTGAAATATTATGTATATATATTAAATGCGAAGGAAGCACAATTTTAATTTTTTAAATATTTATTTTACCATGTTTCCACTAGTTTTTGGTATTTGTCACTAATTTTTGGTAACTCAAATTAACATATACTTCTCCCTTTCACCCAAATATAAGAAACTACTTTCTCAATATTCCTTTTTGGTTGGTATATGTTAAAAGTGTACTCATAATATTTGCCTAAATTATTTTGGTGTCATTTAATGTTGTTATATGTGGTGTTGATCGAACTTATATGCTTGCCTAAATTATTTTTTTTAAGGATATCATCCTTAATATGATTGATATATTAGGTTGGCTTGACTATCTAAGTGATTGGATTCTCAGGTAGCCATTTTAAATTTAGCTAGTTTGTCTTTTAGTGAAATATAAATTAAGAAAATCTTGATGAATACATATATAAAAAATATTTTTAAAACTAAAATCAAATAAAGACACTGATATTGAAAAACATATAAATAATTTTGATATTTTTTTAGTCCAATAAAGATTGTTGGATTCTTCATTTAGAAATAAAAAAAATAAAAATAGAGTTTTTTTTTGGATAATAAACAATTTAATTTCCTTTCCTTTATTTTAAGGAAACAATTTAATGGATTGATCTCACTCACCTTCTTCAATTAAAATAAACAAACACACCTAAGAAAGGATTCTTCAAGTCAATATTTTTGTATGAGCATTTTTTATTTTTTATTTCACGAGTTTTCTATGAATCCTACTTGATCGTTGTATAAGCTATTTGACAATGTTGTGTCTGTAACATATAGTTAATGACGATAAAGTGATCAGTGAAAACTATTATGAAGTTAAATTGTAATTAGAGTTAATGAAAAATTACTTTGACAATGGAAAAGAGATCATTCAAGATTTATGCAATGAAAATGCTCTTCCAACCTTGTAAAATGGTATGGCAATTGTAATTGATATGGTATGGCAAAGTGATATGGTCTGGCAATTGTAATTTTCAAAATATATCAAAGATAAAATAAAAAAAGTTAGGGAGCAAAGTGAAATTTTCTCATTTAAATAATCCACACTGCGCCAACGTATCGTGCATTTCTTTCTGCCGTCCGATCTTCCTGTTGAAAAACTTCAGTCGTTGGATGAGATTCCTGGTCCACCATTCGTATAGGAACATATAGAGAGACGGTGATAGTTGAAGAACAGATCTGTACTCAGAGGCAAACATAGAGGGGATCAAACGATCTGTACTCTGAGATGATGACACGTGTTTAGAGTTAGATCGAACGGATGAACCGCCCACATCAATTAAATCGAAGCAATTTGGGTTTGGGCCGTTCTAGGCGAAGGCCTATTTATACTTATGGAGTTCTTGTTGTACGTTCTGTTCCCGGTGGGCCCTACATGAACTTGGTCCTCGTTGCCAAAACCATCTGCCATTTGGAGAGATCTCCTACTGTTCTTTTGGTCAAGGATGGCGGAGGGGGAGGCGGAGGTGGAGGTGGAGGGCGAGGAGAGAACATGGCCGAGTGGCCATGCTAGCGGAGGAGGGTCGTCGCGGGCCATCTGCTGTCGGGAGCTTCGCCTGCACGAGTTCCCTGAAAGGTACGTGATCCAGTCCGCCGACCCGGATACCCCAGATCACGCCTTCTCTATTGGACGCTTGGATGGGCAGGTCGAGCCCCTTGTCGGTTAGTCTGATCTCACTTCTCCTGTCCTTTCTTCCTCCTTTATTATGCATTTTTCTTCCTACTAGGAATCTAGGATACTAGCTTTGGTGCTTGTGATCGTATTCTCGGGTACTGGATTTTGGATCTTAATTCCGGTTTGAGGTGAATTTTTATTTATCAGTGCAATAAAGAATCGTGATAGTACTAAGGCATAGGATACGAGCAATAGAGTTAAATGTGATATTATCGAGGGAAATCGGTCTCTAGATTAGCTTAAAACCTGGAAAACATTTCCTTCTCCACGAGTTCCCCGGTAGGTGATAAATCGTATTTGAACTCTAGAACTAAGAGGAAATGTGAGCTCATGGAGGGGAATCGACCTCCATATTAGCTCAAAACCAACAATGTCTTCTTCTCCACTAGTTCCTTGACAGGTACATCATCTAGTCTCTCAACCCGGATGCCACAGATCACGCCTTCTCACTAATGGCCAGGTTGAGTCCCTCTTCAACTAGTCTGATCAACTTCTCCCGGGCTCCCTTTCTCTTTCATTCTGTACTTCAACCCCGCCTTTAGGGTTGTAAATGATGCGGGCGTTTGTGAATAAGCTCGGCATATGGTTTGATAAAAACTTATTATTCATGTTCATATTTTTTTTTATTAACTTGTATAAAATTTAATTATAAATATTTTTTAAAGTTTTTTCAAATACAAAAAGAAAATTATAGTAATTTATAAATGTTTACAATGTTAAATTGTCATAATCTGTTAAAAGTAAAAAATAATATAAGGTTCATGTATAAGATCAACACTTCATAAGTACAATAATGCTGGTAGTTGAGCTAGATAAAAACTTTTAACTTGGCTCGAGTTCGATAAGATTTTTAATAACCAAGTTTGAACACCCTACCCTGCTTTTTTGGTTGCTTTTTTCTTCCTCTTTGGATTCTAGTTTGGTTGCTCATAATCATTTTCTCGACTGTTGAATTTTACATCTTAAATTCATTATAAGGTTTTTCTTTGTAATAATGCAATACGGACAAAATTGTGATAGAAACTCTCAAACTTTAAGGCATAGGACACCAGAAATAAGAGGAAAATGTGATCTCTTTGAGGGAAATTGACTGTAGATTAGCTTAGAACAGAGGATGTTTTCTTCATCATTTAGTCATAGGCTTACACAGATTTATCGCTTCTCAAATAAGGAAAAAAAGGAGCTAAAATGGAGATTAGCACACTACTCCTAAACTAGAGGTTCACAATAACAAACAAATAAGCTGAAGTATGAGAAAATTAGATGGATAGTTACTTTACTAATTAAGATTCCTTCTATTCTTCTTCCCTAATTGAACTTGCTAAAATGTTGGCCAGAAAAATCAGTTTGCGATATATCTTGAATGTATCATCCTCCTATGATAGGCTAGTTCACTGCTTTAGAATTTCAACTTGAGTTTGTTTTCCACTCATAGCAGAACACTTTGCTAGATAGCTTACAGTTACTCTTTAGCTCTCCAGTTGGTATCTGGAAGCTCAGTTTAAATAACTTTATTTTCTCCAATTTTTCTTTAGATGTGAGACATGAAACACTGGTTGTAATTTGACTCCTTATAGAGTGTCTAATCAAAACAACTGTTTCTGTCTGCTTGGCACCTTCTATGCCCACAAAAGCAAAATAATTCTAATGGAAGCTTATGATATGATTGTGCATGCACCTCCATTTCATGTGTTGCGATAGCTTGGGCTGTAATTAGTTGGGACTTGGCAGGTCAGAAAATATGAAGGAAAGGACAAGAGGGAAAGGAAAATGAGGGGTAGGAAAAGAGAGAATTTTCTAAATATACTTACTTTGAGGATGGAAAGTGAGATGAATAACTGTAAATAATTATTTGCTACTTAGTGAAAATGGGATGAGTAAATAAAATCAGGAAGGAAGGAAGCCAAATTTTGTAAGCTTCTTCTCTGTGGATAAAATCATATCTGATTCTTTGGTTATTAAACTTAACCATATCCTAAGGTTCTTGAATGTTCTAATTTTTTTACATCGAATAAGTTGCTATTTTTATTTAACTTCTAAAAGATGATCCCTTTCATATATGAGATATATATTAGTTTTTTGACATTCACTTTATGCTAATTCCACATTTGCAATGCAGAAAATTTTAGTTCTGTGACTTCTTCAAAAGTCTCTACAATTTTTGGAGTGGTTGGAATTATAAGGTTGCTGGCAGGTACATTTAGTTTTTGTTAAGTTGTTAACTATGCAATATCCAAGCTAATATTGCTTCACGGTTTTGGTTTACCACGTTATATGGGGTTTCTACTATTAATTTTCAAGTTTGTATCTTCTTTGGTGAGTGAAACTACATCATTCAAGGTTTAATATCTGTGTTTTTATTAGTTAAATTATAGATTCCGAATAAGTTATGAAAATGTTTTGACATAATTCTTGTGATTATGATTTTCATGCTTATGTTCTTGATCCCATCTTGTTTCATGTTCAAAAGAGATGCTGGGAGGGAGGAACTGGACTAGCTATCATGGCTATTGTGTTTGATAAAAGTTAACAGCAAAGCTTCCAGTAATTGGATTATTGATTTGGGGTTCTTTCCCATTGGCAGATCAAGAATTAAATAGATTCCCTGTATTTTTTGAAGGGTTAGGTGATTCTTTGCATATGTCTCTGCGATAGTTTTCTACTTGCTATCTCCTACAGCACTACTTATTTCTCTGGTTCCAAGAGATGACAACCTGATGTTGGCTGAAGGATGTCTTCTCACACTTCTTCACTTCCTTAGGGTCTTCTACTTGAGAACTCCAGTGAGAGAAGAGGGACAAATGAGGGACGGGTTGCTAGACAAGATCGACAACTTCAAAGGCATGAAGGTGAGGGCTGCATCTTGGTGGATGGAGGCAATACTGGGATCAGCTGCTCTACGACTTTTTCTCGAGGTGATGGGCCTGTGGCAACTCTGTGTACAAGAGAGAGGATGGGAGGTTGCTGCAAAGGAAGAGGAAAGGAGGAGCTTTATCATGTCTGGACACACAGGCTCCCGTAGCAAAGGAGGAGATATCAATGTAGATGTCGAGCACATACAAAAATCTGTTACCTCAACAACAAGGTAGCATGTGAGGGAGAGGTTTGCATGTGCTGTGGATCATAAGAAAAAGCAGGAGCAGGGTAATTGAGAACAGAAGGTAGATGGGTAAGAGAGATTCACAAGGGGGAGAAGGATGAAAGGAGTGCAAAGTAAGGTGAGGTTATCTGCTACCAACTTGAGAGGGATAGAGTTGTATTGTGTCGATGAGAACTATTACATGTGCAATAAGACACTTAAATAACATCTAATAACACAATACCCTATGAGAGACCAAAATCATATATTCTAACACACTTAACTCTAAAAACTCATTAACAGAATCAATGAAGCTTTTCTTCAAACTTCCTATACTTTTCAGGTCTGTTCATAAAGAGGATACTTGAATACTTGGATAGGAATCCCACGACAGTCACCAGTAGGAATTTACATTTAAGTGCTCGAGATTTATGATTGTCTCATATTTCCTTCTTTTTGTAACTTCTTTTCCTTATCCTTCCTTTTCTCTTGAGCTGGATGATTTTGATCCAGGAACATATGTGCTTCTTATTACTTCCCGGAAAGAAGTTGGAAGTTATCTTGGTTTCTCTGTGTTCAATGTGACATCAATGAGAGTTTTACTCTGCAACAAGGCTTTAAAGCATTCAACTTCTCAAGAAGTATGATCTATATGTTCCATTCTAGACATTATTATATCTCTGTTAATCTTCTTTTATCTAATTCTTAGACAAAGGGGAGGAAAGGTTCACAGATTTACTATTCATTTATCCTTTGAGCTACTTTTTACACTTCTTAATGTGTTCTCGCTTTCGTCCAGAGAAAAGATGAGGCTTACTTTATGTCTCTTCTCAGAATCATAGAATCAACTCCTGGCTTATATTATTCATATGAAGCAGATTTGACACTGAAGTAAGTACTGACCATGTTGATTGCTTGAATTTTATTCTGAGCCTTAATAACATTACATCAGATAAGAATTTTCATATAATGGATTTTCTTGGTTGGTAATCGAACTGTGACGATACAGTGAATCACACTTAGATTTACTGTGGTTAGCATGACTAATGACTGGTATTCTAGCTTGCAGAGGGCTTCCAAGTTGACTCAAGAAAGGATACACAAATCTCTATGGAAACAGGTCTAATATTATCCTTATTTGTATTTTTTTCTACATTTCTGAATTTATTCTATCTTTGTATCCTGTCTAAATTGTATTTCCAAAACAGTTGCACTTGTATGCTATGTTTGTCTAAATTGTACTTTGATAAAAATACATAATTTTTCCTTTTTGCTTATATGACATTGTTAATTGCTGATATATAAGCCAACAGATGTTTAGCCCTTTGATCAAAGAAAAAAGTCAGTTATATAAAAACTGTCAGTCTTCAGATGGGATAAATAAATTTCCCAGTGAATCACGATTGAGGTTCTGAACAACAATTGCTTATCACCAGATATTGTCCTGTAAAAGTATATATATTTCTTCACATTCTCTTGGAAGTCTGTTCTGTTTTACTTTTAATCATGTAATTGTAATGAGAATAGATATAAAGTCTTAATGTTCTATTTCTTCTCCAGCAATTTTAGTCTTGGTTCTTTTGATAGTGAAACCATTTTTTTTGTTTCTTTTTTCAGGCTGATCCACGCTTTTTATGGAATCGTAATTTGATGGAGGAGCTTATTGAGAATAAGGTTGCAAATGTTTTATTTTAAGTTATTTGGATTAACCATGTATGTTATCTATAGTACTTATATACATCTGTTCTTTTGCAGCTTGATGTTTTTACCATTCCTGTGATACAAGGAAGTATCCTTAAATTTGCAACGCATTTTGTTAATGAAAGTGTTCATAGTCATTTTGTCAACATGATACTACTCTCTTGCTGTTTTAACTCCATTCTTCTACTTCAATGCTAAATGTCATTAAGCTTTTTGGGTTACTTGATTTTTTTTTTTTTTTTTTTTTGCAATTATATAAACTTCTTTTAGTTATTTATAAGTCAAGAAAGCTATTTTTTGTCAGTATTTCAAGATAGTTGAGGAGTTCTCTTAACATTGAGTCAGGCTTTAAGTCAGTACAGCTCACCTTTAAAGATTCACTTGCCAGAGTTTTATTGATCTCAAGAAGGTGCAACCGTCGTCTAGGTAAGATGAAAACACACCACTGGCA
This sequence comes from Hedychium gardnerianum, assembly GCA_038050645.1. Lineage (NCBI taxonomy): Eukaryota > Viridiplantae > Streptophyta > Magnoliopsida > Zingiberales > Zingiberaceae > Hedychium > Hedychium gardnerianum. The sequence goes on along the minus strand of JBBUKS010000002.1, from coordinate 1,303,184 downwards.
TGTATTTTGGTATTCTCATTTGTCTGGTTTTCTTGAAAGGATTTTTTTTGAAGATTTGGTTGACATAAACATGTAATTTATCTCCTCAGACCTCAAGCAATGTTTTATCTAATATTGTATGTATTCTCATTATGGAAGCAGGAACTAGGATGTGGAGGAGAGGAGCAAATTTGGAAGGTGCAGCTGCTAATTTTATTGAGACTGAACAAATTCTAGAGTTCGAAGGGTTTAGGTCTTCATTTTTACAGGTGATCAATTCATGCATTGGCTTTTATCTGTCATGTAAGAAAGATCAATACTTTAGATGATGAGTTTAACTGAAATGATTTCATCCAATGAAGAAACATTTTCTTTTAATCAAATTCCACATGAGAGAGAAGCAACTACTTAGATTAGTGTGGCTTATTTAATAGCTTTATTGTTTGGCAAACAATATACTTGGGACTCTATGTGGTCTTTCGTGCATTTTTTTTTTTTTGGTGGTAAATTTCATTTGCATCTAGAGTTTACTTTTTTTTGTCTATGTTAATGACTCAATTATGCTCTTAGTTCAGGTACCCATGTAAGTGTTCTGATGTCTCCACTTCAAATGTTGCATTGGGCTTTCCTAACTTTTTTTTTTCATTCACGTATTATTATCTGGCTATTAGATTCGGGGTTCCATTCCACTTCTATGGGAGCAAATAGTAGACTTAAGCTACAAACCACAGCTCAATATAATTAACCATGATGAAACGGTATGAAGGTTGCGCTGATGCTTTCCTGGTTATGCATATATTGTTATGATTTTTCTCCTTCTCAAAGAATGGCCTTCTGTGAAACTAAAATCAGTTTCTTGTAGCCGAAGGTTGTAGAGCGTCATTTTCATGATCTTGTACAAAGATATGGGGAGACAATAGCTGTCGACTTAACCGATAAAGTGAGTTCTGGTTTGCATTTTTTATCTACAGCACAAATACATCACCCATTTTATGTTGTATGGATTTTGAATTAAACAGGCATTTTACTGGAACACACTATGATTTTTATCAAAACACATTCCAATAACAAACCAAACTGATTTAAATCGGCCAATTTTGAGTTAAAACCACGTTGCAAGTTGAAATCAGCTTGTGATATTTGCATGGGCGTTCATCTATATTTATACACCAGTGGATGTGAGAGACTCCAAATGAACGTTTTTGGGGCAAAGAAACTCAAATACACTGCTTTTGAGTGATTTCATGCTGCAAGTTAATTTCCAAATCAGCTATTCGACTGTTATGTGCCAATCAGTAACACACATGCTGATTTAATTAAATCATGCTATAAACAAATCAGCTTGTGGGATATTGGTGAGAATAAGTCTTGGAGGGATTTAAAAAATTGAAAGGTAAAACAAGAAGAAAAGAAAAGGTGAGATGTGCTTTGGTAGAAAAAAAAAACTTATTTTGATGTGTTTTGGTAAAATTAATTACAAGGGGTTTGTTCAGATAAACTTCCCTAATTAAATTAAAACTTATTCTTATTTCTATGAATTATATATGTTAAAACTGTCCACTTGTGATGTACTGTTAGTCTTGCACTGGTGATTGAGGATGGGCTGACAGTTATGATGTGGATGACTTGATATATTGTGACTCTAGTACTTTGATGATGTGGTTTTATAAGATTGTGAAGAACTCAATGGTAAACAAGTTCTTTGCTTTGAAGATATGACTTAGTTCAATCTTTTTGCTCTGAATAAACACCACTTAATTCAGTTAGATAAGTGTAAGCACCATCTAAGTGACAAGTGTGCTTGCTAATTCAATTTATCAAGAATAAGATACTATATTAGAGATTTAGAGTGTTCAATCATAACAAAAACTAATTAACCACAAATAGATATTGATAGGAGTAAAATAAAATAATATCAATAGAAGAACGAGGACCAATAAAATCAACATGTTTATGACCCTAAACTTCAGGCTTATACCCGAGATTAACTTTGCTTGTCTTATGTGACCAGGCTATTATAAGGCCTATAGAAGAGATCCTCTCTCATTATTTTATTCTTATTAATCAAGAATACAATATTTTCCATTTTTGGCATTTATTTTGTTCTCTTGTGTGTGGTAACCAATTGAGACACAGAATCTGTGAGATGAAGCAGAGTTAGAGGCCAACTTCATTTGGATCACTTTCCCCTCATTCTGGTGCATTCATAACTTATTTCTTCCCTTCCATCTGCCCTCCACTATTCTGATCCACCAGCACAAAAGGTTGCCACTGTTCATCCTCTCTTATGTATTTCAACAGACAAGCCTTCTCTATCTTTGCCATAATACTTGTTGGTGCTACCTCCAAGCCAACTTTAAAGTTGGTAATAACTAGTTACACTCATTGGTAATGAAATCAAGCATAGTTTATTGTGAGAAGCTATCCACTTAAGAAATTTTCTTTTTAAATTATTCATTGAAAATATAAACCCAGAGCCAATTCATTTTTTTTTTGTTGAAGGTAGCCTGTGGTGTGCAGGAGAGTTGAGAATCTGGTTTGGCATTTATAAAAAAATTGATTGAGTGACAACTATATCAAAAGCTTAAGTGATGAGGGGCCCAAATTATAGATTTGTGATTTGAGAATGTTTACTTAGTCACATGTAATTAGTTAAATATTTATATGCTACTTCTTTGCAGACGTGTTAGTTTGGAGAAGAAACTAGCTGAAGCTGATGTTTCCGAAGAAGATCAGTACAATATTTTAAAGTATTTGGAGCAGAAGGAGACCTTATACATGCGCCTTCAAAGGCATAGAATGGGAGCTGATGATTTTGAATTACTTACAATAATAGGAAAAGGTGCTTTTGGGGAGGTATGCTTGGCTTTAAAATTATCATGTTGCATAGCATTAAAATTATCGTGGACAAAAGTTTACTCAATGCTCTCATACTAAAAATAATTAGTATTTTGAACAGTTAAATAGATACAGATTCCCTACCATATATCAAATTTGAATATTTTTTTGTTTGTAGTGTGTTTAAAAATTGAACTCTCTTTATGGGTCTTTTGGTCTTTAATTTAATTTTTTAACTGTATTGGGTTGGTTGCAATTCCTTATCAAGTATCTATCCTCTCTAGCCATATAAAGCTAAATTTTACATGTTGCATATGTAGATTCAAGGCGATTTATCACTTTTAAGACAAATTTGCAATATGGTTCTTTTCATATTTTTGAATAAATTTAAAATTAAAGACATCAATCATTTAGCTAAAAAAAAAAGACAGGTCACAAACAAAATGTTCTATTTGTCTAGATCATTGTGTGTCTAGGAGGGGTGAATAGACACAACCTCTAAATTCAATTTTCTTTTTCTTTTTCTTTGCTCTTATAGATGCAAGCCTTTACATGGTTTGAAAACCCTAGGCTCTTGCTCCACAACCTTTGACTCATTAGATGAGTTACTCGTTAATCAATTAATCGATTAGATTTCTCCTTCCCAAAGGTGGGGAAACCTTATACAAATATATTTTTATTTTTATAGAATAAGGAATGGAGTACAAGAGAAAATTTTATTGGGATTGAGTGCAACACTTTAGATTAGTAATACGGCAAACAAAATGAAGTATTAGATGTGATTGTGATTAATAATGCTATGTTTGAAGTAGCTTTGCTTGCTAATCCATCGATCTCGGAATTATATCTGCAACGATCATTTCTGAGCCAGTTGACTCAAAGCTGCAATTGGTCGACTCAACTGTTTGTTCCATTAGTCGACTCAATCACCTTCCATTTGACTTGATCTTCTAATTCGTGACCAGTTCTTCAGGTTTGTGACCGGTTATTCTTATGATTATGTCATCAGTTGATTGTCAATTGACTCCTTTAGATATCTTCATGACTAATCTTCAACAATTGTGCCGACTCACTTGGATAATTCTGTAACTTTTTCACCGTTGATAAGGTTCTAGTCAATTCCAAGTGCCTTCAACTGACACATATCTTCTGCCACGAATATTATCCTACACAGATAATGTCATAACCGTTCCTGAGAGATTTTAATTCAAACTTACTAACTAATTGATTCAACAGTAAACTCAAAATCTGGTAACTTTAGTTGGCTCAGACAACTTTAGGAAACTCCAGTTGATAGATTCAAGTGACTCAAGCCAGAACAGATGTCCTTATGTTTTCAACAATAAGCCGACAATTGACTACAATGTCAACTCGGGTAACAATCTACTAGATATAGATATTAGTCGATTGAATTTGCTTGATCTCAAGCTAATTCATTGACTAGAACACCTGTTCTCTCATCTAGTACGCATAGGGCTATAAACAAGCCGAGCCAAACTTTGTGGTGTTTAAGCTTGTTTGATAAGATAGTTAAGTCAAGCCGAGTCTAAAATGAATCAAGCTGTTGAAATGATTGTTTAAGCTTGGCTTGATTTCTTTTTTATGAGCTGGAGCTTGGTTCAAGCTTGGCTTGAGCTTGTTTGCTTAGATGTTATCAAGCTCTTAATTCAAGTTTATTTGATTATTTGAAACTTTTACATTTTAAGCTTGTTTGGTTGGTTATTGAGCTTGATAATATAAACTTGTTTGTTCATTTTGAAACTTTCTTTGTTTATTTAGCATGTTGATAAGAGTTTTATTGATGAACATGGTTCACAAATAGTGTTCACGTTGTTCGTTCATGAACATTAACGAGTAGAACACATGTGTTCAAGCTTGTTTGTTTAGTTTAACAAGTTGTTCAAGCTTGTTCATTTAATTGATCTTGTGTGTATTGAACAAACATAAACAAGCTCTTACTAAATCGAACGCTTGCTCACGAACCTTCAGTTTAGTTACAGCCCTACGCAACTAAGTAGAAAACTTATACCTAAATGGCTAAAATACATTTCACTTGTTTTACTCATCTCACATGTCTTCATGTTATCATCCTCCTCGATAAACTTCTACGAGTCACTTGAGCCAGCACCACTTTAGACATGTAGTTGATCTTCGACATTTGTCAAACTTGCTAGGAGTTCTACCTTCAGACTTCTTTTCTTGTTAGGACTTACTCCAGACTTCTCATATGCCAGGAGTTTCACTCCTCTAGGATTTTCATCTACTAGGACCTCTTGGTCTTTCATTTACCAAGATCTCAGTTCACCTACCATGAGTTTGCTCTTCCAGAACTTCTCATCCGCCAAAACCTCTTTGACTTCACCTGCCACGAATACATTCCGGGATTTCTTGTATGCTAACAACTCTTGAACTTCATAGCTACTAAATGATTGCTTACTTTTATTACATAGGGGCATAACTAATATTTTAAATAATCCATTTTAATTGTGAAATTCTTTGATCATTGTTATTGAAAATTAATTATGCTCCGTGATCTAATTAGTGATTAAGTTTTTGTATTATTTTTTGTTTGTTAATATAATATTGCATCCACTTAAGAAAATTTCTGGCCTTGACACCAATGACGGCTCTAGGGAGGACGAGTAAGCAAGAGAGAGGTTATGGGAGAAGAGGGGAAGGGCTTCAGGTGAGATCAAGAGGAGGAGGGAGAGTTCTCATGTTCAGAGCACTGGAGAAGGAAGAAATTGTGGGAAAATAAGGGATGGGGAGGGATTCTATTACCAAAAACCCAAATCCATAGTCCCAGGTTCAGAGCACTGGAGGAGTAAATTGTGAGAAAATGAAGGATGGGGAGGGATTCTAATACCAAAACCCCCAATCCGTAATGGATTAAGTCAACTCAGCTCATTTAGTTTGCTCTAACCTCATCATTCACCTTGGATGTTATAAGAATTAAGTAATGTGGCTTCACAAATGAAATTGTAATTTCATTCGATCTTTTAATCATGTAATCTTCATTTTAGCATGTACTTTATGTACAGGTTAGAATCTGTCAGGAGAAAGTAACTGGTAATATATATGCAATGAAGAAGCTTAAGAAATCAGAGATGCTTCGCCGAGGCCAGGTTGAGCATGTTAAGGCTGAAAGGAACCTACTCGCTGAGGTCGATAGCAATTGTATAGTGAAGTTATATTGTTCCTTTCAAGATGATGAATACTTGTATCTCATCATGGAATACCTACCTGGTGGGGATGTAATGACATTGCTTATGCGGAAGGATACACTGACTGAAGATGAGGCTAGATTTTATATTGGTGAATTAGTTTTAGCAATTGAATCTATCCATAAACATAATTACATTCACAGGTTTGTGGAATAACTCGAAATATTCTTTGCAGACCTATTTTTTCACAACATCTAAAAGCTGTAATACTCTTTCTTATCAGGGATATCAAGCCTGATAATCTATTACTCGATAGATATGGGCACCTAAAGCTGTCAGATTTTGGATTATGCAAACCGTTGCATTGCAGTAATTTTCCAGATTTACAAGAAAAGAATACTGCTAGTGAAAGAGACTGCAACGGATCTTCACAGAATGACGAGTGGCCTTCAATACCGAAACGTACACAACAGGAACAGTTAGAGCACTGGCAAAGAAATAGGAGAAATTTGGTAATCTTCATTGACTAGTTATTCTTCAGTGTCTGTATTGTAATTGAAGTAATTTTGGTCTGCTTGTTTATGGAGATCCATGAATACTTTGTCTAACACTTGATTTTGGTTACTGTGATGAAAGAATTTGATAATGCTCTGACAGGTCAAAGCTAATAATTTACAGGTATATACTCCATTCAAATCCATTAGAACATGCTTGCAAATCCACCTTAATCATATTTGTTATAGAAGTCAGATTGCATAATTATAAAGTCATTATGCTCCATGAGAATCATATGAGAAACTTCATTTTATACTAAAGAAAAGCGAATCTCCCTGAACGCATGGCTAGATGGTTGAACTCCAGAGATTTAGTAAATATCTGCTTGTTATTTTAGTATTTTTAACATTTACACTGAGGTGTAATCTTTTTCTAGATTAGTTGCATTAAGGTACATGTACAATCTCTCCTGCATTTATATTTATCATCATATCTAGCTCTAGATTGATGATATAATTTACCTTAAACTGATAAGTATATTACAAGATGCTTCTTGGGCAGCATCTTGATGGACAGATTTTCTACCTAAAACATTATCTATAAAATGGAATCAAGAAGGTTGCTTAAAGCACCTTTTATATCTTATCACATCCTCCCCAACTATCAATCGAGTAATAGTTGGATATACAATACTATATTATAACAACAACAACCAAGCCTTATCCCATTAAATGAGGATTGGCTAAATGGATCCTTCTATGCCATTGGGCTCTATCACTTACTATATCATCATCTATATTTAAATAAATTTTATTTTATTTTCTTTATTTTATTTTATGTTGCTAACCAAGTCTTTTTGATCTCCTCTTCTTCATTAATATGTATTTGTTTCACATCGCCTAATTGGACTATTTATTAATCATCTAAGTACATGTTCATACCAGTTAGTGAAATGTTGATTGTTTTTTGGTGGGCCCATAGTGTGGAGTTTAAGTTGGATGACTTTATGTGTTTTATATGTGATTTGCTCTTAATGAACTTGTCCCAGTTTTTTGTTTTCATTATCAGTTTTCTTTTCATTCTTTGAGGAAAAGGGCCCAAATCCAATATTCTATTTCAATGGAATAAATTATGTACAATGTGAAGAATTACAGGCCTGTGGTTTCATTATTATTATTATTATTTTAAAAAAAAGGACCAAAAGAAAAGAAGATGAATCTAAACCTTTAAGAAGTTACAAGAAATGAAATACTGCAGCGAAAGGTAGACGTAATTGTTGGTTATATGAGATTTTAACAAGTGTATCTGCTGAAAATTGCATTTTTCAAAACCAGTTTGTTTCACTGGTTCCAGAGTTTGTGACCCAAAGAAATTGTAGCCACATTGGCCCACACTTAAAATTTTGGGAACTAATCTACCAGTAAAGCAAAACTTTCATCGAATCTATCGAATCTGATTATGTAGACAACTCATTTCAAACATGAGTAGCTATTCCATTCTTCAAATAATGATGAATGGATTTCGACAATTTGCCTCAGAACAACAAAATGGATTCTTGGAACTCCTCTTAGTTTCTTATTAATCTTTGTCATAGGAGAAGCCAGTTGATAGGAAAGAAACACACACATGTACTAGAGAACCAAACATAGATCCTTGCACTTAATTTTCTAGCATAACTACTCAAATAATACCTATTTGGGACTACATATATTCTATACTCCCCCTTCTGAAGTAAAGATTGCAATCTATGGCCAGTTAATCACCAAAATAAACTTCCACAAGGAAGGATAAAAGCATTTTGCTACATGTTATGTTTGTAGAAGATAAAAAATGGTGCAACAAATGAGAGCTTTGGAAGTGCTATGTCGAAGTTGGCTTGATCCATTTACAAAAGAAGTATGATCTTCTTTCTTTACTTTCTCTCCCAAACTAAATATAGAAAATATTTGAATATTAGGTTTTTTTAATTGATTACTGATAAGAGTTAAACTAGGATTCCATTTTCTTCTCTCTTACAATATTAATAAAAGAGAAAAATCTAAGAAAGAAAATTGGTAAATTTCAACACTACTTTGAGAGCAAGGAAGAGAAGATAATACAAAAGAGAATGTTTAAAGTTCTAAGTCTATAGCATAAGAATAAAGATAAAAAAACATTGCAAAATAGAAAGTAGCTTATCTATCTCTTAAAGGTGCAATCAACAAAGACAACAACAATAAGCCTTATCCTACTAGGTGGGTCGGCTATATGGATCCTTCTACAAAAATGTGGAACCGCCACATTAACGGCCCCCCACCAACGGCCCCACGCCGAATGGAGGGGGTTAACACAGATGGCTAGCGCATGGCGGGAACTCCATAGGTGGTGGCCCTGGGATCGAACCCTGCCCATTTGGACTACGTTCTATGCGCTTGCCATCTGCGCTACACCCTGGGGGCTATATGGATCCTTCTACATCATTGGGCTATATCCCCTATTATATTATTATTTATATTTAAATAAATTTTATCTTGTTTTATTGTTTCTGACCAAGTATTTTTTTGGTCTTCCTCTTCCTCGTTTGATATGAACATTTGTCATAGTTTTCCATTGCCTAACTGGAGCACTTATTGGTGTTTAAGTACATGTCCATACCATTTTAAATGTGTCTCCCGAAGTTTTTCCTCAATAGGTACAATCTCGATTTTCTCTCTAATATTTTCATTTCTTATCCTGTCCATCCGGGTATGTTCGCACATCCACCTTAACATTCTTATCTCTGCAACTCTCATTTTCTGCTCATAACCTAACATTCAACTTCATATAACATAGTCGGGTCTAACCGCCGATTTGTAAAACTTTTCTTTAAGTCTTAGAGGTATTTTACGATCACAAAGAATACCTGACGTTGTCCTTCATTTTCCTCCATTTCAACTATCCCGTTTGTATTCTATTTAATACATCTCTCTCAATCCCTCCATCCTTTTGCAAAAATGATCCTAAATACTTAAAACTCTCAGTTATAGACAACTCGTTATCTTTTATCTTAACAATTGTCTCATTACGTTTAATATTGTTAAACTTAAATTTCATATATTTTGTCTTTACTCTACTAAGCCTAAAACATTTTTTTTCTAGCGTTCCCCGCTTAGCATTTACTCCTTCACGTGTCTCATCTACCAAAATAATATCATCTACAAACAACATGCACCGCGGTATTGTATCTTGGATGACTTAGAGTTGATCCTTGATGTGTCCGATCTTTATAGGAAACGCTTCGGTTAATCCGCTTGGAGTCTTCACTTTTTTCATTGCATCTTCATACATATTAATATACGATATGTAACACCTTTCTTTTCTAGAGTTTTTCATATAATTTTCCTTGTGACTCTGTCATAAATTTTTCCTAGGTTGACAAATGCCACATGTAAGTCTTGCTTTTGTTCCCAATACTTTTCAATTAGTTGTCAGAGATGATGTATAGTGCAATCAACAAAGAGAATCAAAGAAAAATGTAGCAGATAAAAAGTGAAACTGGATTTCCAACATCTACTTTCTGAGAGATTAAAGGAAAAATGCCTGGAAAATAGTAAACATCTGATATTCTACACTATTAAAAGGGAGATATAAAAAGGAGTTTGCAATATTCTGACATCAATAAAGGAGAGATGCTGGAAAAGAAAGAAAACAATCTTAGAGAAGTCTTGAATCCAATAGATGAGTAAATGAATAAAAATGAAGATGAAAGGACTTAGAAATACATCAATTTGAGACAAAGGTGAGAGGAAGATGCAGTGCAGTTCTAAATCTGCATTGTCCTTGGTCTGCCCAGTTCATATGTAAGTGGAACTAAGCCTAACATTAAAATAGCAAATAGCATTGTGACTCACACATTATCTCTAACATCCATGAATACACTGAAGATTTTATTTAGACTACATGTTAAAGGATATAAAATAACTCAGAGTATTCAGGAGAACTTGTATTATGAGATTCATATCTTAGTGATTTTCAGTTGATCGAATATGATGATGAAATGCAATTGACAGAAAAATGCAATAATGATAGTGTGCTGACTTACATTTTGCATATTTGGATAATTACTAGTAAATGCTGCTAAGTTACAGATTTACTATGTTGAATAACTGGTTCAAACTTTCTCTTACTGTATTGTTGGATACATCAGGCATATTCTACTGTTGGCACACCCGACTATATTGCTCCAGAGGTTCTACTTAAGAAGGGTTATGGAATGGAGTGTGATTGGTACTTAATAAACCTGTTACAAATTACAATAATTGCAACAATTGTCGTGCTCTAATTGTGTTCGTATTGTTGTAAAGGTGGTCACTAGGGGCCATCATGTATGAAATGCTTGTTGGCTATCCTCCATTTTACTCTGATGAACTCATGGCAACATGCAGGAAGGTAACTTGTTTCTTATTTTAAATGACAACTATGATAGTATTCCAGTACTCCATGCCAACCATGAAAAGTTTGATCTTCTTTTATATTTTATCTCAGTTTGCAAATTGACTAGTTAATTGCCTATGCTTATGCTTTATTTCCATGTCATATTATTCTCAAACCTCAGTTCCGTTTTGGCATGGAAGAATTGTGTTGATGAAGTTACAGATTGTTGATCCTTTGTCATGTTAGTGTTTTCCTGGTTGAGGGATATATTCATCAGATTCTTTTTTTTCGACGAACAAGTGGGAAGATTAAGTGTTCCCTACAATAATATATTAAAGACATGTTAGTTTCTAACTCAAAGTTTGTTACATGCCAAGTAGAATGTTCAGATAAAACTCATAACTCAAAATACAAGGCAGAGTTAAACACAAAACATCAACGTGGGAAAAAAGATTATCAGGACATCCTTGTTGATGGCAGCGTATGTGGAAGATAATTTCTAATTTATACTTTCCTTCCATTAACATGGAAGTTGAAAAAATGTATTTGCATCACTCCTTGGTCCACACTGCTGCATGCTCGAAACTTAGTTTGAGAAATTCAACACAACAGGCGAATGATTTAAGAATCCTCTGAATTGTTAAATTAACATTAGATCAACATAGGGGTCTTTCAGTTCCTTCCTAGGGGTCTTTGAGGTTCTTATTGCGCGGAAGTGTCCCCTGAGCAAGTGACTTTGGGTGGATTTTGCCTCTTGTATCTTAATAGTATCAACATTTGCACTAAGGTGTTTGAGAAGACAAGTGAAAGTATGCTCTCCCAATTCACTATCCAGAAACATGAAAGAATCCGTTGCAAGCCCATAGAGCATACCTCCATCCAACCCATTAGATTCAATTCTGCCTAATATAGAAAATGCCAGAAGAGAGAGATACACCTGCAAATAATCCAGTTTGTTCTACTTTAAGTCCCACCAGATCCCATTTGTGTTTCTTCAGCAGATTAACAGCATAATTCTTTTTATTTCCTCCCTGTAGTCCTCTCACATTCCAGGATATTAAGTGTTGTATGATGGATAAATAGTGTCAAGATGGTTATACTTATTTTGCACTTGTTTTCTAAAGTTGGAAGTTTATATTTTTCCATAAGAATTTAGAACTTGCAAAAGCTAATTTGATAAAAGCTTTTACCCACAACTCTTCACTAGTTATTCATAATATTTCGTAATTTCTCCTTTTTGATATTCCCACAGATAGTCAATTGGCGAACACACTTAAAGTTTCCTGACGAAGCAAAACTATCTGTAGAAGCAAAAAATTTGATCAGTAAACTATTGTGTAATGTTGAAGAACGGCTTGGCACAAAAGGTGCTAGTGAAATAAAGGTTCAGTCTATATCTCTATCTCCCAACAAATGTAAGAGACTCCATACCAAGAATGATGAATTCATTATGTATTTATATCTACATCAGGCTCACTGTTGGTTCACTGGTGTTGAATGGGACAAACTTTATCAAATGGATGCAGCATTTATACCAGAGGTCAAGGATGAGTTGGACACCCAAAACTTTGAGAAGTTTGAAGAGGTTGAAATATTTGACCTGGTTTTACTTTTTTTGGTTTATATATAGTTATATTGCTGCTAGTCTTTCTTTACAACAATGCCTTGCAGTGTGATGTCCATGTTCACACTTCATCTAAGTCGGGCCCTTGGAGAAAAGTAAGTTTAGTTCCATATGTCTACTTTCACAGCTTTGTTCTTGATTTAAGTCTTTCTATAATGCTTTCATTGTGATTTGTGATAAAAAATTCATGGAGTCTTTATTTACCTTTTTATTTATATATAGTCAATTCACATAACTTGTGTTTGCATCTCTTTAAGTTATGTTATTTGTGTGTTTCTGCATGTGTGTTTATGTGCATCTTCTGTGCTGCTTAGATATGATGTGCCAGGAACTTCGATGGTCAAACACTTATTCTTTTAGGCAAGTTGCAGTTTATAGTTTATGGTTTAACATATTCTAGGTTCTTTAGAAGTATGCAAAAGGGGGCCTAGGTGGTTTTAAGAGAAGAAAAGGAGGGAAAACATTCTGGAGGAATGAGGCTTTGCCATCAATCTCAGTCGATGAGTTTCACTGCCAGGGAATCCTCTATGCTTCTTTTCTTGCTGAAGTTGGTGGTTTGCACACGGAGAGGATGCTCACTCACATCCCAGAGAAGGAAGATTAGATCTAGAAGTGAAAGCAAAGGTAGAGGCAATGCCACATTCCATTGGGAGTGATGGAGAAAGATAGAGAGATGTGGAAGACACTAGTTAAACAATATTTTGATGGATAAGACTTTGATCTGTGACATGGATAGGTGAATGCAATAGACATATGCTGTAAAAGTGGAAAGCTGAAGAGTTAAAAACAAATCCATGTTACATTTCATATTGGAGATTGGAAGATACACCAAATGAAGCAGCCATAGAGCCTTGAATGTTATAGCAAGAGCAATACGTGAAAAAGTTGAGGCAAACAATTTGGATGAACGTGAAGCATTCTAATACAAAGTCTGCAATTGTTCGTATCACAAACTATTAAGTATTAATCTAATATAGTTTGTATTTTTTACAATTCCATGGTCATGGCAAAATTATCCTGGAAGAATGTTAAACTGTTACATATTTTGTGACTTTATGCTAAATTGTTAGCCATGATGGGCAAAGAGTGTAACTATGAATCATATGAAGATATATGCCAGCTTCAGAATTGCACTAGCATCTGAATGTAAATGTTGCTCTACATTATACAAACCTTAGCTTGTTCTTATTGTAGCTTCAAGTCTAAGTAAAAGCACAATGCCCCTTTAATTGAAAAGTTTGATGTCAGATTGTGAGCAACAACAATTTATGGCATGATCAAAATATGAAAATCTTATGCAGTCCATTAAAACTTCATTGTTCTTACAGTATTCACATGTATATTTCTTTTTTTATAATATTAGTATTTTTTTAATGGTTTTGTGTTTGAACTTCTACAGATGCTCTCGTCCAAGGATCTGAATTTCATGGGATACACATATAAGAACTTTGAAATAGTTCATGATCATGAAGTGCCTGGAATAGGTATTGTTTTATTGTTGTTTTCATTTATTAATTATGATATTTATGAAACTATTTATATCCTATTTACTTCTTTCAAATATATTCCTTTTCGTAATATATAGAGTATCTCCTTTGAATTCTCTGAAGAGACAGTACTGCACTGACTGATCAGCTTGTGTCTTTTTCAGCTGAGTTAAAGAAGAAGAGCAAATCTAAAAAGCCAAGTATCAAGTCACTTTTTGGTATTTCTCTTCTTTCTAGAAATGCATTTTTTATAAAGAAATGTGACTTAAATTCTCAGAAAGAATAATCTTACGATGCCCCTGTGCATAATATTTTCTTGATATTGTTCGACCTAGGGGTAGTAGGCATTTCAAGTTTCAAGTGTAACTAGTATTGCAATAAAATTAAACCCAAAAAATCATAGGCACTGTTTAATCATTGACACTGTTTAACCATCTCGATCAACATGCAACTCAACCTTCAATTGCAGAAATTTTAGTACATTTTTTTTTCCACAATAATTTGGCACGCTGACTGTAACATTTGGTGATCCAAAGGATTAAATTCTAGCAATAAGCATAGTCAATTTTCAAATCTTTTACAGTATATCATGCGTTGGTGCAATAATTGAGCCTTAAACCTTTTAAACTGAACGTGTGGTAATAGCTAGTGTTAGTGCCCTTGATTTCTCCTCCAAAAGTTTGTGTTCTTGAAAATTATACACGTTTCTGCTATTGTCAACCAATATGATATATAGTTTCTTCTTTTTAACCCCCAGGCAAAGTGATTGTAGTTCAGAAAAAAATAAATATTGGCAATCTTACATATTTTGTGCAATGTGTTTTCAGATTCCTCAGAAACAGAAGGTCAGTCTGGAGAACCTGTTTAATGAAGCTTCCCTAATGTTTCTACGGAGTCGTTTCAAAGTCTGCCCACCAAGGTTCATTTTCACCATATCGTCTTAATCTAATGTCAGCAGTTTGAGAATTGTATCATTTTGACAATCACATTGGTATGCAAATAGGTTTGTTAAAATCAAGCACTTAAAACTGTTTGCGCGTGAGGCAAGAGCCTATGCAAATTCTTTAATTACCAAATATAGTCACAGTGCAAATTATGCTACTTCAAGCCGTAGCATATCTCCTCTAATTGTATTTTCTTGTAAAAATTTCTGTTGTAATTTCTCAATCAATTGAATGGTTCGTTTTGCTTTGTTTTTTCTTTTATTGGCGACTGTTTAATACGTATTCTAAAACAATTATGGACATACGACATTAATTTATACCTTTTAAAATCATTGTATAGTTGAATTTTCATATGGATCATTCTAAATACCCTAATATTGTATACGTGATTTTAATTAAATTAATTTGAATAATAACGACAACGAGTGGTAATAATAAAAAAAATGAAGTTAAAAAATTTAAGTAAACTGCGGCAGTCACTTAAAAAAATTTCAAGATTTTTTATTTGACAGTCCAGACCAATCAGGGTGCAACCGAGCTTGATTTAACATCGCAAATACAATTTTATCTGATCGTTTGCCTTTAAAAATAACGAATTCTTGTTTGTATTAGTAGGAAAATAAAAATAAAAAATGCTCTCATTGTAATTTTTTAGCTTTTTATTGTAATTTTAGGCACCAAAGATCAGATTTTGCATTTTTTTTTCTAAAAAAACTAAATATTAGAGAAAGAACTGGAGAGGGGATACAAAGTGGAAGCTATAGACTTCTGATGCTTGTTGAATTTCTTGTATCTACAGATAATTTTTTCTCTCTAACTTTTCTGATGCACCACTCTCTATAAACTCAGCTTGATATCATTTATTCGCTGCTCTATCCAATACTATTTATTTTTATTTTTATCATGGGATTTCGTTTTTTTAGGAGGCAATAATAATTTTAAATAATACTTCTATATTCTGAATAAGAAAAAGAATCACACTCACGCTCGTCCATCACGATCAAAGGAACAATCGACTACCAGCCAAAGTCGCATAGGGTTTCATCCAACCGTTAATTTGCCTCCTCCTCCAGTCGTAGAAATTATGGTTTCTCGGTATCACACACGGCCATAAGTAAACCCCTCGCTTAATCGCATTCGCAGAGTGCGGCGACCGCCGAGTCTACTTTCCAAGTCGACCACCCAATTAGATCTCGCTTTCTTCGCCTTGGCAACGGGAAGGTAGACCGACGATCCTGGCTTCACTTTCGCCCTTCGATCGCCTGCCATTCTCCATGCCACCCTTCGCCGTTTGATCTGTGGATCTGCGTCCTTTGGCTTTAATCTCGAGCGCTACCCCTACCCCTCCAAAGGTTCGGGGATGGAGCGTCGCCTGCGATCGAGTGTTTTGATAACGTTGTTGATCTCTCTGCTATTGCACAGCTTCGGTGGAAGTCTGGTTGTCGCTGAGAACCGCCGACCGAAGAACGTCCAGGTCTCGCTCCGAGCGAAGTGGAGCGGGACTCCATTATTGTTGGAAGCCGGGTGAGCTATTGAAATTACGTTCTCTTATTTTCCTCGCGTCTCCCCTCCAAAATCAACCTCTTGTGAATTTGGAAATTTAATAATTTGTTGAAAACGGTTGCGATCCGCTTCGTCATGTATTTCTTTTGAATGAGTTTGTAATTTTATTGGTAAACCGAAGCACGATAATTGGTAACCTTTTGAGAATTTTCAATAGTGTAACGAGAACAGCGCATTGTTAGCAGTCCAATTCGTGATCTGTAGCTATGATTTATCAATTAGCAAACTTGTTGCAGTAGGTGTGCGTGAACAGCTGTTAGTACTCGGCAGAGTTCATCAAGGTAATGAAATTTGAGCATCAGAAGCTACTTAGGCATCAAGACAAGGCAATACAGAAATGAATTCAGGGCATGTTGATTTAATTAATGATATATGAAGGAAAAATTTCTGCATTCTTCTGTTTGTCTTTGCATTTTGTCTTCTGCAAAATCATACTATGGAATTGTTTCTGATAACTAAATATATATTTCAACAGGGAGTTGCTCTCTAAACAAAGCAAGGACCTTTTTTGGGAATTCACTGATCTTTGGTTAGATCCAGATAAAGGTTCAGATTGTTTGACAGCTAGATGCTGCATACAAAAAATTGTTGATGATAGTCGTACACTTCTGAGTGAAGCTTTGGGATCAATTTTTGAATTCTCTTTCACTCTTCGATCTGCATCTCCTAGAATAGTGCTTTACCGGCAGTTAGCAGAGGATTCCTTCTCATCTTATCCTATAGATGATGAAATCAACTCAGCTTCTATAACTGGAGAAAAACAAATTCCTGACGCAAACTATTTTTTGAGCACTCCAATCACAGGAAACCATGGAGGACATTGTTGCTGGGTGGACACTGGGAATGCATTACTGTTTAACACCACTGAACTTCTTGTTTGGTTCAAAAACTCATCAAATGGGTAAGATGCATCCATAGGGATTAGTTCTCTTTTTTATTCTCCAACTTTGCTACATACACTCCATCACTTTTTTGTCAGTTTACTCTCTGGTTAAATGTTTGCAGACTCAAGGAGTACCTGGAGCAGATAGAAAATTTTGAATTTGACCATGTATATCCGGGTTCAAACAGTGCCAGTCCAGTTGCCATTTTATACGGAGCTCTTGGAACAGAATGCTTCAGAGAATTTCATGTTTTGCTGGCAGAAGCATCAAGACAGGTCTAAATAATTTTTTGTGCACTTTTTTTTTAATAATAACATTTGAATAGGTAAGCAGTTTTAGGCTCAGCAGATATGTTTACATGTATCATCCTTCTAGATGACATTACAAAAATTGTTATTCATTTGGCCTATCCAATCTAGTCCGTGCTTGGCAGCACTGTCAAAATATATTCTTATAAATTAATAAACCCCAATATTGATTGATATGGAAAATCTCTCCTGTACTAGCCATGCCAATGGGTGTCATACTGTGTCAATTCTTGACAGACATGTTAGTTTGAAATCTCCTGTGCAAGCAAGGTATATAATATACTGTTCTTGTAGATTAATAAACCCAAATGCTTTGATGCATGTCAAAGGGTGTTGAATGTGAGTACATCGTGGCGCTGTAACCATTCAATTCCAATCAGTACTGAAATTTCGGCATGGTGCTTCCCATATCAATATGCTACAAACAGTTCAATAGAGGATGAGATCTATGTAGCTGGCTACAAACAGTTGGGATAACATGGTTTGTTATTGATGCTGGTTAAAATATGCTTAATCCAACATAGGATTGATGTTTCAGCTAGATCATAGTTATTCATCTTCTTTTTCATCTTATCAAGCATTTCATGGTGTAGACAGCTCCTTTTTTTGTGGTTGTTGTAAGAATTGCACAAACGTTTTCCTTCTTTCTTCTTTATGGTAACATCTTTGTTATTCTTCTTAGGAGCATGAGATATTCATGGTATTCTATTTTCTATCACGGTCATTTATCTCTTTTATTTATCTAGTTATTTATTCTTGTTCCCTTTTTTTCTTAGGGAAAAATTAAGTATGTTGTTAGACCTGTGCTGCTTCCTGGATGCCAAACAGCCAGTAGCTATTGTGCTGCTGTTGGTTCATCTGATGCAGTAAATTTGGCTGGTTATGGAGTTGAACTTGCTTTGAAGAACATGGAGTACAAAGCAATGGATGACAGTACTGTAAGAAAAGGTATGGATTGTGCTTCATGTGGAAGATTGATATACTTATTTTTATATTACATCTCACCAACTTGTCAGAGCTCTTCTTCCATTCAGTAGCTATTTCACTTTAGGTTCCTTTTACTCAGAAAGAAAACAAGGACAACATAAAATGTAACAGTGGGAAAACCTAGTTAGTCAATGTAACAGTGGGATGCATTTGGCATTGCATTCGCATGTCAAAAGTGCATTTAGAAAAAATGTAATTCAAACTAAGGTGCATATTTAGAAAGCAGTTTAGTATTTGGTGATTAGAATCTCATTGTGCTTTACAAAGCAATTCATGTGGAACCTTGGCTATGATGACTTGCTTGTTTTATGCAGGTGTGATACTCGAGGATCCTAGGACTGAGGATCTCAGCCAAGAAGTTCGAGGATTTATATTTCATAAAATCCTGGTTTGTCCTTTAGATCTAACACACTTGAATGATATTTAGATATCTCAATTATACTTAATCTGGGGAGATGCTGAGACATTTGTTTCCATAAATTTTCCTCTTCATTTTAAAGGAACGCAAACCAGAATTGGCAACTGAGGTTATGGCTTTCAGGGAGTATTTATTGTCATCAACTGTGTCTGAAGCCTTGGAAGTTTGGGAACTTAAGGGTATGGGCATATTCAGTTTATTTAGTCCATTTGAGAAATTTGGATTATAACTAATATGTGATTATACGTGGGAGTATGCTACTATGAATTTTAGCCCCTACTTCTAACTGACCTCTGTCAATCTCTGCTGCAGATTTAGGTCACCAAACAGTACAAAGGATTATTCATGCTTCTGACCCATTGCAATCAATGCAAGAAATCAATCAAAATTTCCCGAGTATAGTCTCTTCATTATCTCGTATGAAGGTGAGGTTTTAAGCATTTGCTATATAAAGTTGGTAGGCTCATAGCATTCTACATTGATGAGTTATATCTGTGCTAATATGTATTTTATTTGTAGCTTGATGAGTCAATCAAGGACGAAGTACTAGCAAACCAGAGAATGGTCCCCCCTGGAAAGTCTTTAATGGCATTGAATGGTGCCTTGATTAATATTGAAGATATTGATCTATATCAGTAATAATTTTCTTCCACTATGTTTTTTAACTGTTAATACTTTGGATATTTTTTATTATCAGGGCTGCGCATTGCCAAACAGTATTTCATTGTTGTCAAGATTGACCAATATTCATACTAATTGCCCAAGTTATATTGGTATTGACAAATTACTTGGGCCCGAGAAGTATGTTATCTCACAAAGATCATCTCAAAATTTTATAATGACTCAAAATTTTAGGAAATTATTTGGAAATGGAATGAGTTAGATTCTACTCGAAACTGATTGGAAATGTCAGAGCAAAAATTGATGAGATAGCTGAAATTCGGTTGACTTAGGTTCAATTGGACAATTCAATGACTTAGCAAACACTGCTCATCCAAGCTTCAATCCTAGCAAATGCACGCGAGAGGGAGATATTCTTCTTTGCTCCCTTGATTTCTAACTTAATTTTCTCAACTTTGACACAAATGAGATTCTCACAATATCATTTAATCTTGTTAATACTTGTAAACAAACACTAGGTAGGCCAAACATGTCTTCTATCTCTCAAAACTGACTGGAAGGAAATATTATTGGTTTGGATAAATTTTATAAACCTTCATTCAGATTGATTTAGGTCCCAACAATTATCTATAATATGAAATAATAATTTAATATAATCAAATAGTATTTAATAATATAATATTTTTTAATAACTTTTATTTATTACTAATCTTTATTTCTTCTAATATTTATTATTTATAATGTATATTGTTAATTATATGATATTTGTTGAAACAAAATATATATGGGCAGTATGGTTTGGCACAAACTGGTTATCATATATGAAGCTATTTTATTTATTTTTAGTGTCTTAACGATTCCCATTTTGTCTATCCTGCCAATGCAACATTACCAATTTATTTTTTGATCATCTATTCTCGATACCCATATCAATTTTGACAACTGTGTTTTTTGATACTTTTTCATGAATCAATGAACATGTCTTTTTTTGTATTTATTAATTATATTTGAGTAGTACAATAATTGGTATAGTATGGTAAATCAAGGTTTGTTAAGTTATATATATATATTCTTTCCTTAAACATAATGAAATTCAAGTTTTATTCAGAAAATCCAATTATGCACTTCAAGTATCATAATCATCCAACTTGCTTCTAGTTAGCTGTCAAATAATTATTCACATCAAATGTTATTAGGTATAATCATGGCAATAAGTAGGAAGAATTTCGTGTACTAGATTTCACTCTGTTTTGCTCGATGCTCTTAATGTTTTATGACTCTAAGCACTAATTTTGACGTGTAACCACCTGTTCTTAAATGCTTGTCAAATACACTGCAAATTGAACAAAGTCATTTTTCATTTGGCCTTAGACAGTCTAATATCACTTTTGTTTGTCCCTCGGCTTTCTTCCCCACTACCCTATGTGAGCCCTCCACTTGCCTGCCCCTCACAGTGTCCTCGCAGCAACAAGAAACAAAAGGGACAGCAAAACACCCTACTCATCAATTCCTTTATCTCTAAACAGGTTTGGAGAAACCTGTCATGCCTATCATGCAGGAGATCCATGCCATTTGTCTCTTCTCCACAACTCTTCCAGCTATGAGAGACCTGCCTTAGCCAATCTCCTAACTTTGCTGACTTCGTCAGACTTCTCATTTTCATGAAGATGCTTTGAGGGTTCCTTGTGAGTTGTGACCCACCTCTTCTCCTGCTCTTTGGATTTTGACACCTGTGATGCCATAAAAATCAGTGGCCTTTTCAATCCTTCTAAATCCAATTGCAGAGGTTGGACTCCCACCATGTAAGTTGCATGGTTCCTCCTATGGTTAGATCAAACAGTCCTGTCCAAGGATTGAATTTCCAGTAGGCATTTGACTGGAACAGTGTAGTTTTGGTACTTCTTGAAGTGCAGAAATATAGTGCCGGTGGTAAATTGGAGGTGGAGGAAGGAAGAAGATAAGCAGAAGAGAAGACAACTACTACATACTTAGGGTCACAATTTAAAATACCAGGCCAAAGTTTCGTCCATGGAATTGTAGAATCTTGGCACCCTGTTGTGTTGACACATGATATGCTTCAACACGCCTAGATGGATTTGTATGTTTTATTTGTTTAATTCCTTTTCACTTAGTTTATTTAGTTACAAAATAAGGTTATAGCAATTAGATTGTCAGTTTAACTAAATTTTCTCATATTATATTGTATTGATACTCCACACGTTATAGGTCTTATGGGATGGTATACTTGATACAACATTAACATCAACAAGCTGTTTTAGTTGCAAAGATGCATCTGATACATCACTAGAAGAATTTTAATTTGTTTTTCATATTTATTCTTTGTGTGGTATGGAACATGATCTGTAGGAGTTTGACAAAGCCCAAGTTCGACAATGGACTGGCATTTCAAGTGTTGAATTTTCATGAATTTGATATTACCATTTCTTGTTTTAGATCATTCCATGATATTACAATCTGAATATGATGGATGCTCACCACTCGGTTTCAGGTTAATGGATCTTGTTCAACAAGAGTTATCATTCGCTGATCAGTTCTCTAAACTAAAGGTGATTTATGATAAACAGAATCCTGCAACACTTCTCATAGATAATAGTCTTATAGTATTGTTTATTATATTCAATATTGTTTTTTTACCTTGTTAATATTCTTTGTATCTCTGGTTCTGTTTCATTTTCACATCTGATTTGACTGCCTTATTATTGTTATCTCTTAACTGCAGTAACAATTTTATCTTTGAAGGAAAAGCTGATATCTGTCATTCCATCAATATCTTTTGTTCAATGTCTCTCTGTCATCTATAAGGTTTTAACAGACCACAAGCTTACAATATGCAGTCAGATCACTGCATATTGCATATGCTATATCTAGACAACCATGCAATGTATACGCAGCTAGTAGTAAGAAATTATTTAAATTAATTTATCCATGAAAATGTGTCCATAAAAAATAGTTCTAGTGTTTCTATAAAATTTAATTTTGCAAACATCCCAATAGGAAAAACATATAGTCCTTGTGAAAGTTAAATTTTTTGTGAAGGTTATTCATCAATTGAGCCCGCCCTAATCATTATATATTTTACTCTCTTTGGCTAAACCAAGTTATCATAGTGGGATAAGGCTTGGTTGTTGTTGTTGTTGTTGTTGGCTAAACCAAGTTATCATTTATTAGTGTTGAGAGTGCATAAAGCCCAATTCTCTTGGAGGGTGGGGCTTCAATCCATTCTTAGTCTTACACAAGTAAGTACAATCCTCTTGGCATGGTTAAGTCATGTGATATCACAACACACCTTACCTATAATATACAATGTGAACTGTGCACGATAAAAATTGAGCCGATGACTGGTGCTAAACCTTCTTATTGAATGTTCTTTCTTGAGTTTCTAGATCTGCTGAACTAAATATATGAGTTCCTCAGCAGAGGGATGATTCAGGCCTCATAAGCTCCCTCCTGGTCTTGGTGCTCCAACAAAAAATGACAGAACTTGCACCCTGTAGTTTAGTTGAACAAGGCAAAGTACTTATCAAACTATATCTAACTTCTGGCTATGGCAAGTGAGAATATGGAAGGAAAACCAATTATGTGACTTGCTACATGCCTTCTGTTTTTGGTTGTTGTTTAGACTGACAAATGCAGTATTCATGTTCTGTACCTTGTCTAATTAGTTATCGCAATTAAGCTTTGAAATTTCATTTTGTGTTAAGTTTTAGTCCCCGATTAGAAGGAAATTGTATCAGTAGTATGCTTATGTGCTGACATGGTGGTGCAAGTGGCACTGATGAGGTAGGAGAAGGAGCCGCAAGGAATTCAAAAGAAGGCTTGCTGCTTGCAGAAGACCCTCGTAGCACGTGAATCACCTCTCACATTTGCTCTGCTCGTCCACTCGTATATAGGAAGTACCAATTCTTCTTGTGTGCTAGCTGGCAGGCAGAATGACAACTTTGCCAATGCTAACCAACATGGAACGAAATTTGAAACTATGGTTCCAACTTCCATGAACTTCTCAAAATATTTGGCGGTGAACCTTGATAACATAGTAAACCAAAATCAAACTTTGAAGGACCACATATGGTATATGCAATGACAAATAAAAGAAACATATATAAAAACAGAACACATGTACAACACCTCGATTTTATGTGGTTTGGAATTTTCGATTTCTACTCCACGGCTTAGCATCCTAGTGGTATCACTACTATGCTTTCTCCTTCTTGGATACCTTCCGGAGGTGGAGAAATCTCTTACACACTTGTTCTTACAAACAACAACAACCAAATATAAAGATAATGATGAAAATGAATACAATGTAAATAAATAATTTACACAAAATCTTTGCTTTGCTTTGCTTTGCTTGCGTTGTGGTTGTTTTAGATTGTATCTTGAAGATATGGAACTTTCCCCTAAAACCTCCAAGATCATACTTTTAAAATCCTCCATGAAACCCTCCTTTATAGGCTTTAGGTCGGGGTTGAAATCCGCCTAACAATCGACTGCTTGCTCCCATCAGTCGATTGCTTTAGTCAAGATCAGCCTAACAGTTCCATCTAGCTCAACAATAGTCGACAACTCCTCTCCATCAATCGTCATTCGAGTTTCAAATATTCTGTTTATTCCAACAGTGTTATTAATTGAGTGCACCACTCGACAGATGCATCAATTGACTAATAAAACACATTAGTCGATTGATCACACTGCAAACCCTCTCAAACACCCTTAAACCCTGAATTTGTGATTTAGTGGTTTATCAATCAAGTGTTACTCCATATCAATCGACTAATACCTCTGTTTTAGCCTTACTAAGACTGAATTTTTTACTTTGTTTAGTATCCAATTGACTTCAACCTACCTAGGCTTCTTTTGCCTAGTATCCGGTCAACCTCGACTTGTTGGAACTTTCTTTGCCTAACATTTAGTCAATCTTGACCTGTCGAGACTTCACCGATGCCTAGTATTCGATCAACCTTAACCTATTAGGACTTCATCATTGCCAAACACATCTGGTCTTCCATGATTTGTCAGGACTTCACTCCTCGTGCATAACATCTCATCCTCCTCCATGACATGTCAGACTTCACTTCCACATGCCTAACATTCGGTCTTCTATGAGCTGCTAGGATTTCCCTGCATATGTCTAACATTCAGTCCTCTATGACCTATTAGGACTTCCATCATTGCCAAGTGTCCGATCAATCTTGACCCACTTGGATTTCATGTCTCATGTCAAGTGTTCAGTCCACTTGGACTTCACTTCTTATGCCAAGTGTCCGATCCTCCTTGACCCACTTGGACTTCACCCTTATCAAATCTCTGTTGGACTTTCAACCGCAAAGTTTCCTGTCAACCGTGACCCACTTAGACTTTCATTGTGAAGTATCTAGTCAACCTTGACTTACTTGACTTTTCGCTCAACCATTAAACATCGACACCTAGACTTTGATCTGAGGTTGATTGCACCAACAATCTCTCCTTTTATTTGATATTATGTTCTCAACCATCAAACATATTGATCAAACATTGAAACCCAACTCGAGCTAACTCAAGCTTGGTCAACTTGGACCAGAGGTCGATTGCACCAACATATAATTGTGATGAAGTAAACTAAAGTGTACAGGCTATAGAGTGGCCAATCACTGCCCATGAGATCAGAAGTTTTGCACTCCATTATGGCCTACATAGGGTGCAACTTCCTGAACTAATCTCTCATTGATCTTATCAAGGAATAGGCATAGCCTAGATCCACAATTGCATTGAGGCCTGCAAAAGGATTAATGAGGTAATGTCGAGCTTCTTGATTATGGAATCAAGTGTCCGGCATGCCTAAATTTTTTTAAACACGATCTATGGGAATATCGGGTGACCATGCTAAATGTGTCGATGCATGCGTTCTGGTATCCAATATGGGTATTGAGGAGAGAGATGAGTTCTAGTATCAGAGGTCTCAAGTAGTTCAGCTATCCATTGCGTGTCTGGCAAACCATCAACAAAACACGGGGATCTGTAAAGTCTATCCACCATCTAAGTTTATCATCACTCGTAACTGCTTAAGTCTCCTAAAGAACTCAGTTAAAGGCATCCTCTGTTACAGAGAAGATGCTCAAAATGTTCGAATGAATTTTAACTTTTGCTTTTGATGCAATGTATTTTTCATATCTTCCCATCAAAACTGCTCAGAACATTTTTCTTTTAAATTTTCTTCAGCTTCCTTCGAGTGTGATTCAGAAATTATTGTCAGCAACACAACCTTCTGAATCTAATCTATTTCGTGTTGACTTCCGATCTGGATATGTGCACTACCTGAATAATATAGAAGAGGATGGCATGTACAAACGTTGGCGAAGCAACATTAATGAGGTGCTTTTCTTTTTTTATTCCATATGAACATAGCTAAAATTGTTTATTTTCTTATCCCTCCTTTATTTCTTGATGATTATGTTCTTGAAATTGTTTGTTTCTGATTCTGTAGATATTGATGCCAGTCTTCCCTGGTCAGCTTCGTTACATTCGAAAAAATTTGTTCCATGCTGTATATGTATTTGATCCTGCAACTAGCTGTGGTGCTGAGGCATGTAAATACATTCCACTTAATTAAGCACATCTAAACTTGTTTCCTCTTCTGTTTGCATTTTACACTATTTAAATATTTGAAATCCTGAGATTCCTAATTTGGTGCTTTCTTTTTTTGAAAATTTTCAGATCATCGACATGGTTCTATCTTTGTATCAAAGCAGCATTCCAATGAGATTTGGCATTATACTGTATTCCTCAAAATTTGTCAAGGCTATAAACAAAAATGATGGCCATCTTCTTAAATCTCTGCACAATGACAAGAGGGCAGAAGATGTTTCCAGCTTCGTAAGTCCTACTTTCATGTACATTGTGCAATATCTTTTGGGAATTCGCATTTTGGTATTTGCGGCAGACATCAAAAATCCATTTATCAACTGCTGATAAATGTTATAACTGACATAATGATGATGAATGATTATTGTACCGTTTGATCTAACAAGCATGTGTTTCATACTCACTTCTGTGCTCAATTTGCCCCATATATTTGTGAGTTGAGTTTTCTCCAGATGATTCATTGAGCATGGGTGGTATGGTTGTTTTTTTCACCCTGGTGAAAATTTTGGCCGCAACAAGTAATTAGCATCCCTTATGTGACCAGAAGCTGATGAAATGGAGTTCAATTTTCTTCTTGTACGCAATTTATCAAAAAAAGTTAAACTGCAAATGCCTTTAGATGATGACACAGAATTCTATATGGTTTGGAATTGTATGTGTGGTTTATGCTCTATTCTAGAGAATATGCATTTGAAGCTCTTATAAAGTATTTGAAGCTATCATACAGTTTTGGAATAGAACATTTTGGAATGCCTATTATTATAAGCTATTCTAGAGTTTTATATGCATTTGAAGCTCCTTATATTGACCGTGTAAAGATGAGTACCATTTTTACAATTGGAGAAAATATTCAAAGTTTTTATGCACCTTTTTGTATATAAGTATATTTTAAGTATAGACACCTTTTATGTATCAAATTGAAATCCTTATTTAGTTGACGTCAGTTTTTCAAAATCCCATTTTTTCAGAGTGCCATTTAAAATTTCCCACTCTCAAATGATAGAAAGAGGGATCAGGTGTTATTTATGCCACTTTTATTTAGTAAGTCCTAACATTTTGAATTTTCTAAATTAAAGGTCTACCTCTCTGAACTAATCACTCAAACATTTGAATTCAAAATTCATACTGATTCTAAGATCAGTTTGTTGCATATATATATATATATATTTCAAATATTTAGTTTTTAATAATTTTAATTATTGAAAGTAATTAGTATTTTATATGTTTAACACCACAATTTGAAATTTTCTGCCAAATAGCATGTTTTATAATAATTTGTAGAAGCTAATAGAAAGTCCAGATTAGTACTTATTGTCAAACTTTAGTCCAATTAAAAGCTTAATTAAAGAGAGTGAAGAAAAAATTAAATGAGCTAATAAAGGTACAAAGAGTGTAGAGAAATCTAGACAGAATGCAGAAAATTTTCAGTATAAAGATCTGTATGTACACAAGGATATGTTCAAATCTCTCTCTTTCTTTTTAAAATTATTTTTTGTTTCTTTGTTATACTTGTATGACATGCCACTTTTCCTTTTTTTTGCACTTACCTTTAGTTCTGACTTTTCAGTTGTTTTTTTTTGCAGATTATACGCCTCTTCCTGTACGTTAAGGAGAACTATGACACTCAG
This sequence comes from Hedychium gardnerianum, assembly GCA_038050645.1. Classification (NCBI taxonomy): domain Eukaryota; kingdom Viridiplantae; phylum Streptophyta; class Magnoliopsida; order Zingiberales; family Zingiberaceae; genus Hedychium; species Hedychium gardnerianum. The sequence continues at coordinate 1,275,213 of JBBUKS010000002.1, read as the reverse complement.
TTGGCTTTTCAGTTTTTGAGCAGTGTATGCCATTCTAGTCCTTTACTATTAACCATTATGGTGGCATTCTGACTCATTGATCCTCCATGAGTTTATGCTAGAAAAATAATCTTTTAAAATCATAAATGGCTTATTGCTTTTGTGCTAGGCTTAAAGTTGTAATTTAGCTTTCAATATGTTTACAGATTTTACAATAAACACCATCCTTCAGGAATATGGACATGTCTCTTCTCATATTGTTATTCACGTCTCTTCTCATATAGTTTTTAACCAGACTGGGTTCTTAGCCAAAAATGATAGGAACCATCTGAACCACTGTTGACAGTGTTAGTCTGAGCCTCAATTGACTGATTGTCCTCGGCAACAAATTTAGAAAACAGCAGTCAGCTCAATTTCTCTGGTCTAATTCCATCAGGCTTCATTCACCAACAGTAAATATCCATGAGTTTTAAAGTCTAAATCAAAATGAATTGGTTTGAAACATAGCAAAGTTAAGAGTATGCCAAGTAAACATACTTAAAATATTTCTAGGAGCTTTTCATTAGGTGAAACCCTTGTTCACACCCCAAATATTATTCATATAATGGTTGAAATGATTGACCATTGAAATCAATTTTTATATTTAGAATGCCATATCTTAAGTTGTTTTAATTAGGATGATAAAATCTTATATTTTTGTGCTTGTTGAACCATTGCAATTGCATCAAAACCATTGCAACCTTTCGAACTTCCTGTAGTTGTTCTTTACACTATCTGCTGGGGCTTTATTCTTATTTAACTTCGCTTCAGAAATCTTGCAGATTGTTAACTGGGGTTCAAGGGGAGGGTAGGAGGGGAGTGGGGTTGGGTTGGGGGGAGTGAATATTCCTCATAGTTGCACTAGGTAGCCTCCTCTATCTTTATATATGTATTATGACAAAAGGTGAATATTACAAATGAGTCCTTTATACTTCACATATTTACACTTCCTTCCATAACACTCCTTCAAATTAGTCCGAATATATTATCAAAACTACCTTGTTTCATAAATATTCTAGACTCTCTTAATAATTTGGTCAGCAAGTTTCCTAACTGATTGATAGAACTATCAAAGTGATAATCTCTTTAGATTGAACTTTCTCGTCTGTAAAGGGAACCAATCTTTATATGCTTTATCCTCTCTTGCAACATGGGATTTGAGGTATACACATTGCAAGAGTCTTAACCCTAATGAGTTCACATGCTACTAAGGCCATGTATTTGTATTCTGGCCTTATACTAAATCTTGCTATCACTTTGCTTACTCTTCCAAGAATAAGGTTGCGTTCATGAGAACGTGATAGCTAGATGTAGATCGTACATTTGTAAGAGAATCTACTCAATCTCTATTAGAGTTTCCCTCGACCTGAAGATGACCTCAATAGCAAAATCAGCTAGCTTTCTTGGACCACCATGTAACTAAAATAGAGTCTTCAAAGCTACCATCTAATGGTTATAACACGGAATCACATTGAGTGACTGTGAGGTAGACTAGTATTCCTGGATTAGCTAGTGGCTCCTCTTGCCCCTTACTAATCTTACATTATGATCAATAGGAAGATCCATAGAATTAGTTCCTAGGTAGCTCACAGTTAAAGGCTTCACAGCCATTAAGCTCTTGGTAGCTCACGCACTATCTTGGCAATCACAACATTATATAATATGATACACACTCAATGACAAAAACAATAAGATTTGATTCACTTCAATCTCTCATGACTCTCATGCCATGAGTTCTTTAACTCCTTGAATCACTAATCTCTTTCGAGTCTAGTGCAACAACCTTATGTAGAGCAACACCTCAATCCGAGCCTCAACTCTTTAGTCCACCTAGCTCCTCCTAAAAATCTAGTGCGTCAACTTGATGACAGGCAACTCCAAGGCAATGAGCTCCACGATCTCCACAATTACACCTCAACTCACACTCCATGCTTTGAGTTCTAGTTTCTCCAAAGCTTCATCACCATTCGATTCAAGCAATTGTGCCATCGAGCACATTGATCTCCCTAAGCTCGCACTACCACTCAATCTATGTTCCATGTCTTCAAGTTCTCTAAGCTTCTCCAAGTCTCTATCACTATTCAACGTATACCTCTAAGCTATCAGACATGCAATCTTCATGATCACTTAGTCCACAACTCAATCCCATTGAGCCAACAAAATCCACGAGCTTCATGTGCTCTATTAAAATCCATGAACACTTGATGCATGTAGCATAAACACAAGAAACACCTAACTTAAATTATATTTCCAATGCATCAAAACAAGTTAAGCCCAACTCCATGGAAGCATTGTTTCACCAACATGATATATATATACTTTCTTCTGAGTGAGCAACCTCTATGCCAAGGAAGGACTTAAGATTAACCAATTTATTATTTTGGAAGTATTGATGGAGATATGTCTTTCATTCTACTATCTCGATGGACTTGGCCATTAGAGAAAAAAAGCTTTATGGTAACCAACACCATAAATCTGAGTCTACTCATTTGCTACTAGGCTAACATTAAGCTAATCAACAATACCATCTGTGGAACGCTTAATAGAGAGGATCCATCTGCAACCAACAGTTGACTTTTCTGGAGGAAGCAGAACCAACTCCCAATTGCCATTAGATTGTAAAACTTCCATCTCATTAATCATAACTTTTCAGCACTTTGACTTTGAAAGTGTCTCAGAAACATCTTAAGAAATGGACTGCATGAATAAAAAGGAGATAAAGGTACACTATTTTGTTGATAAAGACTGCAAGAGTACCTTAGCGAAAGACAATGGAAAGGTCCAAAACAATTACGATGATCTCAAAAGAAAAGATCAATTTATATGGACCTTTGCACTTTTCATGTGAAACCAATGGGTTTGTTATCTCTTAGCTTCAACACTTACGATGAGCTTGTTTTTAAAACAAGAGTACAACAAAACAAGGAAGTAGATTCTGATAATTGTGATAGTCCTGTATCATGGAAAGAAAATGTTCTGGTGTTTTGAATTGGACCATCTTGGCACGACTCTGCATGATGAATTTTCCTCTCATATGTGAAGCATTGCGCATATGCATTTTGAAGCTCTTGGCTTTTTAATTGATAAAATCATCAACATTAAATTTTGCAGCAAGTAGATACATAATTTGAATCAGAATCTAATATCTTTAAGTCTGTATGCCCTGTTTGCTTCTGTTGATTTTATGGTAAGTTGCTCTGCTGTTAATGATATATGTTTTGTGAATAGGAACTTCCAATTTATAAACGTGGAAGATTAATTTGTTCATCTACAAGAGTAGTTGTTCTTTATGATTGTACAGTAATTTGACATTTTTTTCCTCCCTTTTTCCTTTTAAATAGGTTGGCAGGTTCTGGCATGATGAGGATGTTCTGGGTGAAAAAACTGTTGAAGTGCATGATGTTGAAGGGGCATTTGTTGAAACTCTCATGTACAGTGACTTTGTTATTTGACACAGAAATCAGCATCTCTAACTTTTATGGTTGTTAGCTGCATCTGATATGCACCTTGTCTATGCAGATCAAAGTCAAAGTCTCCTCAGGATGTATTATTAAAGTTTGAAAAGGAGTCAACTTATAAGGACGAGGCTGAAGGGAGCTCTAATTTTGTTCTCAAACTGGGGTTGTCTAGCCTTGAATGCTGCTTTTTGATGAATGGCCTTGTATATGACGAAGTCAGTGAGGTTAGTCATCATATCACCGGACAATCTTCTTGTGAATTGAATGATATGACAGTTTTTCAATATGCATCAGTTCAAGGTGGAACTTTACGACTGTTTTACAACTTAAAAATTTAGGATATTATTTACTTAGCGTGTCTGTAGTTCTTGGTATGATGATCATGATATTGTACTTGTTGGTTCAGTAAAAAATCATCTGGATGGCTTTATGCTTCTATCATTATAAAAAATAAAAAGCTTAAGCTAAAATTTTGTATTTGGATAGTTCTTTGCACTGGGTTCTGTTTATATTCATTGGTTGGTTTGACTAAGTTTAATTATTTTAATATGCTGTAGAGGTAAGAGAATATCCTCGGAAGATTTCACTATTTGTTAAGAGTTTCTGGCTAAATTAATATGGCACTGATGTTTGTAACATAAGCTACATAGCATACAATGCTTGAGCTATTTCTACGCAATTGGCCATGCTAAATTCTCAAATCATACTAAAATAAAAACCGGGTTTTTTGAGCAAGGCTTAGGATATTTTTGCTTGTTGGAAGGTAAAGGAGAGGAGAGGAGAGGAGAGGGTGGAGATGGAGAGGAATGATGAGGTGAAGAGAGGGGGAGGGATTCTGCTGGTTGTGTCTACCTTGTTTCCATAGTCTTGGCTCAAAATGGCTATCCATGGATTGGAATTTAAGTTGTTGCACAACATGATTGACTGAAACACAGATCAAGACAACACAAGCAAAATTTCCTTTGTCGCTCATGCCTGAGCAGGACGTGTAGGACTAGGTAGTACCGATCATAGATTAAAATCTCGAGTTGTTTCGCCCGATACGGGCGAAAGATCTCGTTCCATTTGATACGGGTGAAATATTTCGTTCCGCCCATGGACCAACACCGGCATAAACGCCCGCACGCCGCGGACGTGCCACGCGGGCTGGCGACGCGTCCGGGCACGTCGCGCGAGCCCGGCGACATGGCACGAGTGACGAGTCCGGGCATGTCACTCGTGCTCGACTACAAGTCCGGACGCATCACGGAACAATGGAATAGAGGTAGGAGGGGGTGATTTTTAACTTAGTCTTTAATAAATAACTTGGATTAATAATTTTAATCAACTCCTAACTATGATTGAGATAATTTAAATGAGCTTAATTAAAGCCTAATAAAATTATCTTATTAATTATATGTATATATATTATTTTATTTTAAAATATTTAGATTATTTTTTTATTTTTAGTTAATATATTTTATATTTAAAAATACCAAAGCTATATCGTTACGATACCGAAACTGTATCGTTTTGGTCGGGACCGAAACCTCAACACGGCTCGAGATTTTAAACCATGGTACCAGTTTTAGTTGTCAATGAAAGAGACAATGAGAGTCGATCATAATTGTTTAGGCTATGGGAAGGGGAAGAGGAAAGTAAGAAGGGCTATAAGATGAGATCTAATCGGAAAGGAAACACATACTAACAATAGGATGAAGAATGAAGGATGATGGTGGGAGGTGCTCATTGGGAATTATTTGGGAACAGTAAATGTCTTCATTGCATCATCTTTGGAACGTTTTGTTAGATGAAACTAATTCTCATGATTTTTCAGAATTTTTCTTCATCTTTGTATACATGTAGGAAGCTTCTATAAATGCTATGAATGAAGAACTCCCCAGAATTCAAGAACAAGTCTATTATGGGCATATTAACTCAAAAACGGATGTCTTGGAGAAATTTCTCTCTGAGAATGCTTACCAACGCTATAATTTACAGGTATTGTATTCTTTTTTAAAAGCTGTTTTGTTTTTTTACCTTCCCGAAATACTTGGTTTCAAGTTGTAACTGCGAAATTTAGATACTAAACGAAGCTAAGGGTCAGAAAAGGTTTACTTCACTATTCTCATCATATGCTGGGACAAAAGGAATGCTTGAGGACATGAACTTCTTGCACTCCCATGGATGTATGCTTTCATTGAATATTTTGTGTTTTTTTAGCTTCTATCTACTAGTTAACGAGTATTCTCTGATTTAATTTGCAGCTATGGATGATTTGAAGCCAGTGACACATCTTCTTGCCGTTAGCATTACATCAAGAACTGGGATGGAATTGCTGCATGAAGGGATAAAATACTTGGTCACGACTCCTCTTATTTACTATGACTTGCAGCCCCAGATGTAAATATGTAATTATAAACTTGTTTAGTCCTCGCTTCATTCTTACAGATGGAAGGATCTAAAAGGGCCCGGGTTGGCATATTGCTTTATGGAGCCGAGTCTACTTCTTCACCTGCTTCTCTTTTTATGAAAATCTTTGACACAACTATATCCTTGTATAGGTCTGTCCTATATCCTCAATTTTAGATTTTTTTTCCCTTGAATTCATTGAGATGTGCAATTGCATAGTGGCATGTTTTTCTAATTCTGACAGATACCTTTGTTGTTTTAGCTACAAGGCAAAAGTCTTAGACTTTTTAGAAGAACTGTGCTCATTCTACGAGGGCAGATATATGACAGTGCCTTTGCTGGATTCTGAAAATTTTGGCATATTTTCTGATATGGTTCGTGAATTAGCTGAAAAATTTGGTTTTCCTTTCAATCACTACAATGCAACATTTTCAGACTTTTTGGTGGCTGAAACAAAGATGCAGAACGAGAAGGTATTTATAGATTTGACTAGTTAACAAATCAATCGTAATTTTCTTTAATAGGAAAATTGTTCATAACTATTTGCCATTATGATGTATGTAGTTCATCATCAATAATTTTTTAGTTATTATGGTCTTCAACAAGCACATTTATAGTACACTATTACTTAATATGTTGGGGGCTTATATACATGAATAACAATCTTGTTCTGTGCACAATCAAATTTTTTGGTTCTACTAGTTGACTGACACGTGGAATCAACTTAGACAACTGCAACATAGCCTAAATATTCAATTGCTCCATCATTTTGTACATTTTTGCACTTTCTCTCCATTTTCCATCCAAGTAATCATACCCTAAATATTCAATTGCTCTTTTCCTGTCAACTTTTCAGAGTTCTATGTTTTACTTTTTGTTCTTCTCATGACATTTTTCTTTGTTTCTCCTTTGAGAGAGAACTCATGGGCTTAGTCCAATGGATCATGAACTCCCATCCACGTTTTACAGTTCCATTGTCTCTTTTTCTTCTTCCTCTTCACCTGTCAGCACTATTTATTCCTTGAATTGACTACTTCGTTCAGTGACCAGTTTGTTTTGTGTCCTCCTGTATTTCAACATCTTTTTTTCTTTTCTTCCGAGTAGATTTAACCGGAATTTATTTTTTCTTTTTCTTCTCATTTTTTTTTGCAGTGAATTTACTCTGATTCCCAATATATAGTTCTTCTCTTATATCTTTTAGAGTCAGTTGAAACTCTAATTTCTCTTTCATCTGTAATCCATTCAAAAAAATTTCCTTCTCTATTTATAGACTTCATCTTAAATTCAAGTGATGTTGTGAGGGATTTATTCTACTCTTCTCGAGAAGAAATTGTTGATATCTTCATCAAGTCAGTGGACTTCTATTTTTACGTGACAATCTTGGCATGATCAGTATGTATGCTCCATCTTGAGTAGGTAATGTTAGAATAAAATAGTCTCACATGGCCTATTGGTTTATTGAAGGAAATTTATTTTGGGCTTCCCTATTCCAAACATGGCTTGATTTTTAAACAAGTGATGAGATTTATGTTTCAGAAGATAAGTTGATAACTTCGTACTGCAATTTAATATATGGACAGCACTTATTATTGCAAAGTTTGTATCCTGAACATAATATATCTATTATACTAGATGTTTAAAGGTGGAGATTTTCTCTATTTTTATGATCACCAGATGTTGGGTTTAAGATACCATGATGAATTTAGTATTTAGATTAGTGAGAACTGAATTAATGAATAATCCTAAAGATGAATTTGGAAAGAAACATGCAAGTTTCCTCTTCTACATTTTGAAAAGCAGGTCCAGCTCTCCAAACTGCCACATAATGTTTTTCAAATTAAACTCCAATATATTTTTAAACTAACAAAGTGGTATCTCCTAATTTGAGTGTCCAAAAAGGGTATACACCACACCACAAGCATCAAGAAAAGGTACTGCAAGGAGCTTCAGTTGAGCATTGTTGATCTTTATTGATTTGTTGAATCTTTTATTAGACCTAATATAGTTCCACATCTTACATATTGTTATATAAGACTAGCAGGCATATGCTATATGCTTCATGTCTGTTGTTGAATTGCAAATTTGATGGTGGTTTAGAAAAACTGTTCCATGCAGGCCAACATGAGCAAAAAATATTGTTTCGCCCACTGACCAACACTTGGAATGGGTCAATGCCAACAAGTAGCAAACCCAACCAGTGTTGGGGTTGTTCTGACCTGAATACTTAGACCAATGAACATATTTTTTTATGATTGTTCTTCTATCATTTGCCAGGGATAGAATATTTAGAGAAACTAAATAATATTTCTTTTTGCTGTAGTACTAACCATAGTATGAAATCTTGAGCCATTTTGCCCGATAC
>JBBUKS010000002.1:1248393-1266884 GCA_038050645.1 Hedychium gardnerianum | reverse complement strand
AAAAATCAAATTGAAACAGACAATTCTCCTAAACTTAAAACAGTTTTAATTTAAAATTATTCATGAAATTAAAAATACTTTTTAAAAAGATTTAATATTATTTAAATAAATGATAAAATATTTTAAAATATTATTTTAAAAATTAATGGCTCGGCCAGTAAGCCACTGATCTAATGTCAGTTTCGGCCGAGGCCCAGACGGGTCTTTGGCCTATTTACATTTCTTTTTAAAGTCCAAATCCGGTTACGAGATTGAGCGACTAAGTCCAGAATGGTCATTTAACTCTAGGGGTTCTCACTAGGGTTCTCTCCTTATTATATTAAACAACGCGGCGCTGCGGTGATGGAAGGGGGCGAGGCGGGACTCGGAATAGAATTCAGGAGCTAGGAGCCGACATCCGCTACAATGGTTCGTTCTCTTCGTTGGTTTCAGATGCATCTCTTTGCTCTTGAGTTTCCTGATGAATCGCTTGCTGTTTATTTCGCTGATTTTTTTTTTAATTTTTAATTTTTGAATTCTTGATTCGTTACCCGTGAATCATGTCGCCTTGAGGAAAGTTTTGTTCTTTGTGGCTTTTGTGTTGAGCTTACCTGATTGTTCGTAGTTAGTGCGTAGATGTTGTATCAGAGAATTGCTAGATGGTTCTTCATTTCCCTGTCGACAATCAACTCTCAGATGCCTTTTACTCCATCTGTCGAATCGATTCACTACAAAAAAAAGGATCCTTGGTTATTTGTTCGGAGCAATTTCATATAAGAAAAACTCCCTATAGATGACTATCGGCAAGGGTTATTTACTTCTTTTTTAAATGCCTCGTTCTGTCAGGAGGCATGATGTTTTTCCCTTCAATTGTGTGTTGGTACTGAATCATTGGTGTTGTGGCATTCGGATCCGGAATTTACCCATCATCAAAATTTTAGAAAACGATATATTGGTTGATAATGAAATTTGAAACTGTTTCTTGGTGGTTCTTGTTACCTATATTCGGTGGACTCGGGCAAACGCGAGTTTTGCGCCCTGAGTCATAGTAACTTGCCTCATTGAAATACAAGAGGAACGTGGTGTTGAGATGTGATGATATGGTTGAGTTGCTATTTTATTCGGCTTGGGATCAAAATTTTGTGATAATGCTGAAGGTCCTTGTCCAAAATTGTTATAAAAGTAGGATTTTTTATCCCTTCCTGCATTGTCAGTGTTAATTGATTGTTGTGTAATTTCTAAAGGTTTCTATTTGAGTTTTGATCTTGCTTGGTTCTTGTTTTCTTTGGTTCTCTTCAGGCCAGGGGATTGAAGAAACATCTGAAGCGGCTCAATGCCCCCAGGCATTGGATGTTGGACAAGCTTGGCGGGGCCTTTGTAAGTAAATCTTTCCTCTTAATGTTTACTGTTATATATATATTTTTGAGTAGTTGGTTTGACTAGTGAGTTTTATTTCTTTACTAGGCTCCTAAGCCATCATCCGGCCCGCATAAATCAAGGGAATGTTTGCCCTTGATACTTATTTTGAGAAACAAACTGAAATATGCTCTTGTATATCGGGAAGCGATTGCAATTTTGATGCAACGTCATATAATGGTTGATGGAAAGGTTAGAACTGACAAGACTTATCCAGCTGGTTTCATGGGTATGTGATCAATCTTCCTTTATGGGTTATAAACTTGTCTTCTTTGTGCCAAGTTTTATTCTTCAATGAAAAACTATCCATAATTACATGGTGTTATTTTGCAGATGTTGTGTCGATTCCCAAGAGTAACGAGAACTTTCGTCTCCTTTATGACACCAAAGGACGCTTTCGTCTCCATTCGATTAGGGATGAAGAGGCCAAGGTATCTGGACATTGTGCTTTATTCCATTCATGAATACTTGCCGATCATCTTGCTATAAAATGCTGATAGATTATTTAAATACACGTTAGAATTGGCCAATCTGGACTTCTCATGAACTCTTTCATGTTTTGTTACCTGTCTTAACAATTCTTTTTGAATTGGAATAGTTAAATACACGTTAAATGCAATTGCTGTATTGTTTCAAATTTGCTAATGCTACTTGGACTTGTAAAATTAAAGAGAACTGATGGTTGATTTTGTTTACTTAGTGCAAATAAGCTTAATGAATTGACTGTAACGATACACAGGTAAAAATGTGATGATTAAGTGTTAGTTTACTGTTATATAGAAAACAATTAGTTGTTTAACTGATGTTGCTCATTTTGTATAAGAATTTGAACTTTTTGAGTACTAAAATCATGCATTTCCTATGAAGTTCAAACTTTGCAAGGTTAGATCCGTACGATTTGGACAGAAGGGCATTCCCTATCTGAACACTTATGATGGCCGCACCATTCGTTATCCAGACCCACTTATAAAGGCCAATGACACCATCAAGCTTGACTTGGAGACCAGGAAGATCACAGATTTCATTAAGTTTGATGTAGGAAATGTGGTCATGGTGACTGGCGGGCGAAATACTGGTCGTGTGGGGGTGATCAAGAACAGAGAGAAGCATAAGGGAAGCTTTGAGACCATCCACATTCAAGATGCCACTGGGCACGAGTTTGCGACTCGCTTGGGCAATGTGTTCACCATAGGGAAAGGAACGAAGCCATGGGTATCTCTTCCCAAGGGCAAGGGTATCAAGCTTAACATTATCGAGGAGGCGAGAAAGCGCCTGGCAGCTACTGCTGGCACTGTCGCAGCTTAGTTTTCTTTTCTTCAATAATCTAAACGTCTGTTTGGTTATCGGCTGCTCAAGTCCATCTTGACAACTTGAAGAACTTTTTTCTTTGTATTGTAACTATGCTATCAAACATTAATCTTTTTCTGGATACTATGCAAGAGACTAGTTTATTTGTTAGGTATTTGATATAGTTAGATGATGATCAGTTATTGCTATCAAATTTGGTATTAACATTTTGCATTTAGTGATTCTTTCTATTCTTATTGATGAACAATTCCCATATGAATGCTTATTTCTTTGCTGTAGTTGTAAACCATTCATCCACTCGTGTTCTTTGCATTCTTGTGTTTTACACGTTTTTTTTTTCATGCATGATTTGTATAATTTATTATTATTATTATTGTTAGCTAATTTAGTACGGTAATTTATTTAATATTTTATATTATTCGAAAGATGTTCCAAGAGGTGGATTTTTTTTTTCGTTTTACTCTTTTGATAAAATATTTTTTTATTTTTTATTTGTATGCAATATTTTCTTTATTAAATAAAAAAAATTCCACTCTCTTGAACACTGATTGATCGAGTTTTATTCAACAAAGCCGGCTATCGGAGTCGAACCGATGACCAATGCGATGCTCTAACCTCTAAGCTAAGCAGGCTCACATATCACGTACATATGTCACATAACATAATATAAGAGAAAAATAGTATATAGAAATTAAAGAAATTACCGGATTTCATCTATTAGTCAATCTTAGCTTAACTATTTATTTAAATCACTTGGGTTGATTTTAGTGTGTTAAATTATAATATTTATTTTTTTAAATAATAAAAAGGGATATATTTAGATTTTAGAATATTAAAAAAAATTATAAAAATTAAAATTAATTCAATCAGAGCTTTTTATATTCATAAATAAATTTTGATTAGTAGATTTTTTAGGGGTTAAATTATAATAATATTTTTTTAAAAAAATAATAATAAAAAGATATATTTAGACTCCAATATATTGAAAAAAAATTTATAAGAATTTAAATTAGTTCAATCGGAACTTTTTAGATCTATCAATGAATTTTGATCAAAATTTATTGATAAACTTAGAGAGTTTTCGATTAAATTAATTCTAATTTTTATAAAAAAAATTAGTATTCTAGAATTTAAATATATCCCTTTTTATTATTTTTTTAAAAAATAAATATAATAATTTAACATATCAAAAAATTAATATCATCATGATATTAATTTTTTAAAATCAATACTAATATGATGTTAGTCTTTCAAAAACAATATCAATTTGATTTTGGTCTAAACCAATATCACTATTGATGTGGGTCTTCTAATGATTTAAATTAGATTGATCAATATTCACGAAAGAGAATATTTTTTTAATTTAATAGGAAAAATAAATATTACATGTAAATGAAAAAAAAATAAAACAACTTTGTCAAAAGATAAAATGAAAAAACAAAGTGCATTTGGACGATATGAATTTTTAAGATGCCTTTATTTAATAATATGAAATATTATGTATACTTTTTACTATTAAAACAGATTAATAGTATATATAATTGAGTATTGCCTATAATATAATTTAATTCCTCTTTTATTATTATTATTATTATTATTATTATATATGTATATTTTCTATTTTGTTTTGTTTTGTTTTGGTGGCGCTGTTGCGGATGTGATGTCATCGCTGCTTCCGCCTCTAAAGCTGCCTCCGTCGGCGGCGGCAGGGGGCAGCGACTCCTTTCCCCCTGCCGCCCACCGGATCCTGCATGCCATCAGCACGTGCACCTCCCCCGCCCAGCTCCCCCTCATCCAGTCCCAAATCCTCCTTCACCGCCTCCACCCCAACACCACCGTCGCCTCCGCCTTCATCAACGTCTGTCTCGCCCTCCGCCGCCTCTCCCCCGCCCTCTCCCTCTTCTCCCGCCTCCACCGCCCCCACGTCTTCCTCTGCAATACCCTCCTCCGCGCCCTTCTCCTTCTTTCTTCCTCTTCGCCTTCCCTCCCGCCTCTCCTCCTCCTCTCCCACATGCTCCGCTCCTCCGTCCCGCCCAACCGATACACTTTGCCTCTCGTCCTCAAGTCCCTTCCCCGAGGTGATCTGCCTCGCGGCCGCATGATCCACGCCCTGTCTCTCCGATTCGGCCTCGCCTCTGACCTCCACGTCCGCAACTCCCTTCTCCACCTCTACGCCACGGCTGCCGACATCCCCTCCTCCGAGCAACTGTTCGACGAAATGCCCGCCCCCGATGTCGTCGCCTGGACCACCCTCATCACCGGTTACGCCGGACGCCACCGTCCTGGCGACGCCCTTCTCGCCTTCGAGCGAATGCATTTCGCCGGCGTGACTCCTAACCGCGTCACCATGGTCAGCGCCCTGGTCGCTTGCGCCGCCCACGGAGCCCTCGACGTCGGCGTCTGGATCCACGACTACATCCGCAACCGCGGCTGGAAGCTCGACGTCGTCCTCGGGACCTCACTCGTGGACATGTATAGTAAATGCGGTCGGATTGACGCCGGCCTCGAAGTGTTCTGGAGCATGGCCGAGAGGAATGCATACACCTGGAATTCCGTCATCATGGGGCTCGCCTTCGCCAAATGCGGCAGAGAAGCGCTCCAATGGCTCTCGAGGATGGAGACCGAAGGCGTCAGGCCGGATGGCGTCACGCTCATCGCCGTCCTGTGCGCCTGCAGCCACTCAGGCCTCGTCGAAGCCGGGCGGCAATTGTTCGACGCGATGGTGGCTGGCAAGTACGGATTCCTCCCGGGGATCAGGCACTACGGCTGTATGGTCGATCTCCTGGGCCGCGCCGGCTTACTAGGCGAGGCCGTCAGGTTCATAGAAGCGATGCCGTTTGCGCCCAACGTGGTCATCTGGGGATCCCTCCTCCATGGCTCTAGAGCTCACGGGGAGTTAACATTCAGCGAGCTAGCGGCGAGAAAGCTGGTGGAGCTCGAGCCTACAAACATCGCGCATTACGTGGTGTTGTCGAATCTGTATGTTGAGATGGGGCGATGGCAGGAGGCAGAAGAGGTGCGGAGGTTTGTGAAGGAGGGTGGGTTGCGCAAGGATCCTGGCTGGAGCTTCGCAGAGCCCACAGGGACGGAGGAATGCGTAGGACATTGCTTTGCTTCAGGTGTTTGACACAATGCTTCTGTGGATGATGTCAAGCTGTTGCAATGGTGAAGATAAATAGTGAAGCCTAGAGAGGCAGAAACAGTCATTTGACGACGAAGCTGAGCTGATGCGCGATAGGCAATCAAAGCAAAGTGAGACCAAGTCCAGAGCTGGTTCTTGCATTTGTATGAATGAGGTAGTGTTGTCCAGAGCTGGTTCTTGCATTTGTATGTTGTCCAGAGCTGGTTCTTGCATTTGTATGAATGAGGTAGTGTTCGGCCGTAAATGAATCAAATAAATTTGATGTTTTAATTTGATAAGGATTTATTTATGTTTATTCAATAAATATAATATTATTTAAATAAATAAGTTTAAATAATTTATTAAATTAAATAAATAAGATTGAATACTGTGTTTAATTATTTAATATTCATGAATAATATTTATGAATAATATTTATTAATAAATTTTTTATCAAAATATTAAATAAATTTAAAAAAAATTAAAATGAATAAATAAACTTAAACATTATAACATTTCATTCGGCTGGGCTCATTTACGACACTAGTTATTGTTCAAGATAAAATTCTTTCATCCTAGATTATAACCTTGATTGGGAGCCCATTGAATTTGTCATTCTTTTTAGCTCGGTTTGTTTCCATCATTCATAAAAATATAAATAGCACTATGAATATCAAATGGTACAAAATCATTGGATGAGGCACTGTTTTTCCCTCTCACTATGAATTTGTATCAAGTGTTTCATACTGCTATCTTCTGTGCATCTTCGAGCGCCACTGTAGCGACGGTTGAGTCCATATTACAGGCGCGAGAAGAAGATGAACAGTTCTAGCGCAGGACGACGCCAGGAGAAAGGGAAGGTGCCCGAGTAGAAACAGGCCCGTGGGCTTTGTACTGTTCCCAAAGTCGTCTCGGCACCTGCAAATCCAATCGCGGCCCGTAAAGCAAGCCCGGCCCCGAGCAAATCCAGAATCGGTGGGCCGAGGAGGCATTGTTTCCGTTGGAATCCTTTGCAGAAGAAGAAACGGACGGCGGCCACAAATGTCGTGAAGATTGGTGCCGAGACGGCTAAGAGGATCGCTCAATTCGTTCTTAGCTCAGGATGGAGCTGGTACCTAGGGCTAAGAGGCAATTGAGATGCACAAGTGGAATGAACAAACGATCACATACTCTTATTAATCACAAGAGGGAAGTAAGGCACGACTAACGCTCGTCTGCCTTGCAACCCATTACAAGCAGACTTAAATAGAGAAGAAAAGGGTCATCGTAACATGCCGGGTGTTCATTGGGCCCCATCGTCGCATGCGGAGATGCTCTCTCTCTAATAAGCCTTTAGACAAGTGGCGGGACAGCGCCACTTTGACAAAACCATGGGCTCAAAACCGTGAGCGCCGCTGGTTTTTACAAAACCAGGAATCCAAGTGGACCCCTGTTGAACAGTATGACACACTGTTCGACAAGACAAAAGAAAAGGCCGTGTGGCTGACTCAGCCACGTACAGTTCGGCCGACACGAACAAAGGATGCGCCAGGAAACCGGGTCCTCCACGTTCCATTATTGACTCTGATAATGTACAACCTTCGGTCAGCTGGCTGTACGGAGCTGTCGCTGGTTCTTGCCTGACGGACCAGCAACTCCGTCACCAATCTTCACGGCATTTGTGGTCGCCTTCCGTTTCTTCTTTTGCAAGAGATTCCAACGGAAACAGCGTCTCCTCGGCCTATCCCTCTTGGATTTGCTTTGGGTCGGGCTTGCTTTATTCGCCGCGATTGGATTTGCAGGTGCCGAGATGGCTTTTGGAACAGTACAAGGCCCAAGGGCCCGTTTCTGCTCGGGCACCTTCCCTTTCTCCTGGCATCGCCCTACGCCAGAGCTGTTCATCTTCTTCCCATGCCTATAGTATGGACTCAGCCACCGCTGTGGTGGCGCTTGAAGATGCACAGAAGGTAGCAGTGGTACTAGGCTACCACTTCCCCCACCACCTTCCGAAAATGGATGGGACATCCATTCAACCGCCGGGAAGCAGTCGAGATCGTCGGATGGCTCTGGGTCCCATCGTGGAAGTTCAGCTGGTCGGCAGCTTTGGCATGCCGCAGACGTTTCGGCTGCTTCATAGGAGCAGGTCGTGGCTGTCTCCCATGAAGAGGCTGACTCTTCAGTAGATGCAGTCTCCCATGATGACGCTGAAGCTTCGAAGTTCCTGCATGAGTCAGTGCAATCAGTGGGACCAGTGCGAGATGTTCCTGTTGCGCCGCTGGCCACTGAGCTGGTACCGGAGTCCATTTCCCATTCAGACTCGGTGGATGCAGATTGCGGGGAAGCATCGTCTGATCCAGATGAGGAAGCATCTTGACAGGAATAGTTGGGCTGCTACTGTTCATCGTCAGATGAGTCTAATGACGCTCCAAATACACAATAACCCCAGACTGGTTGTTGCGGTGACGAGTAGATGCTACCTCCCTCATCACAGTCTGGGTCGCTCCAGACCTCGATGGATGCTTGATCGTTGTATCCATTTGTTGCATACATAAAATCATGAGGTTGTTCCTCACCATCCGAGTAGTAGGAGTAGGATCCTTCCATGCCTACTTGATGATCTCGGACAAAGGTTCAGCAGAACGGGGCTGTGCTTGATGTGTCGACCGACGGCAAAGGCGGTGGCTACTTCCTAACACAGCGAGGCCTACGCTCGTAGCCTTCACCTCAGGGACTTAACTTCACCCTACTGCGCCTCTTGCGTCTTACGGCGGTTACGTCTTTTGTCTCCCGATGTCCTTTGGCGAGTTCGGCGGTCAGTAGACTTCGCGCACAGACGTCTCCTTTGCCGGCAACGTGCAGCTCACACAACACCTTGCACAGTTAGAACCCTCTCAAGACTCCTTTCAAACTCTATGGCCTTTTGCTTGCAGATCACAACACAAAAATTAAATTTTGTTTTTATTTTTTTTTTTTTTTCTTATTAAAAACACTACGAGATTGCACTTAGAACAGAGATTACACTTTGCTGGCACTAATCATATAATCCAGAACACATTTCAAACAAAACTAGATTGCACCACAAATTACAAGCTTCTTAAAAATGTCGATTAGTCTATTTCCTGCGGTAATTAAACATCTCAGTAGAGGGCATAACCACACGCGCCGCCGCCGCCGCCTCCTCTTCCTCGGTTGCTGCTAGCTGGTAGTTCGCCGTCGTGACGAACGCACCGTTGTAGCAGTTCCCGAAGCAACCGGGAAGAGGAATGGAGTAGTCGACGACGCTGATGCCGGTGAATGCGGTTACCGACACGTTGAGCAGGATCTGCTCCAAGGCCTCCAGCGCAGCGGTCAGCTCCGCGACTCGCGCCCGGAGGACGGCGTTGTCGGCCTCCATCGCCGCGCAGTTCTGCACGGCGACGCAGAGGACGGCCACAAGCTGCCTCTTGTCTCGCCGCAGCCAGCTCACCTCCGTCGTCAGCTTCTCCAGCTGCATCTGCTTCCGCAACCGCGACCGCCGCGCCGACTCCCGGTTCGACTGCATTCTCTTCTGCCGTCTCTGCCTCACCATCAGCTCTTCCTCCGATGCCGCCTCGGGCGGCGCCGTCGCCATGGAATTGCTTCAAAGCTCGAAACTTTCTTCTAAGTGCAATGCAAAGATCAAATCTTTCTCATAAATGTAAAATAAATAAAGATCGAAATGCTCATGCATTCGATGTCAAATGGAGTTCATGAGAAAACGTAAAACCAATAGAGGAACGCGACGGAAAAGGATTGAACCAAGTTCATGAACTCCGAAAGGAGGATCTCATTCAGGAAAACAGATGACATGGACGAGAAACATCAAGAGGGGCGATCCTATCGTGAATGCGAGACTGAAGAAGTCGAAAGATCAGATTTTGACACTGCGAATCACAGGAAAATTGGATTTTGATACTGGTGATGGCGATCGGAAATCCAGACTAAAAGTTAAGAAGAACGTGAATTAGAGGGCCAGAGCATAGTTTCAGACAGGGAAAATAGGGGAAGAAGATGGAATAAAAGCAGCGATTTATAGAAAGATTGAGAAAATAGTCTGAAAAGTGCAACAAGAAAGGAAAAGAGAGAGGGAGGGAGAAGCTTTTTTTGGAATCTACTGCGAAGGTTGTTGGGGGAAGGTGATGAGGCATGTGAAGAGGAAATGAGATCTTTCACAAGCATCCAATTTCAGCTGGTGAACAGAGGTCAGAGAAAGCTTCCATCTCTGTTGCATTTGTATGGCCAATTCCTTTCATTTTATTTTGTTTTTTTATATATATAAAATATATAGAATAATATTGAGAGAACTTCATAAGTCTTGTTCAGTGTATGCCATGGATGTTTCTCATTTATAATTTTCTAATTCAACATTTTTTTTTCTTTTTTTTTCTTATTTAATAAGTTTTAGGGTTTTGTTGGGGGAATAAGGAATGCAGCTGAAGGCACGTGAAGAGCATGAAGATGGGAGTCCATCCTTGGATCCTTATGCCAAATGTTGTTTTATTGTTATTTTTTGTTTTTTTCTTCAGCCAGAAACTTAGTCCAATGAAAAAACATTTGTATGTTTTCATTTGAAGTTAATTAAACTTCATTAGTTCCTATGATCAATTCTTCTAAATGCATATAGATCTAAAGAAATTTATAAATGTCTTAGCATATTTAACAATTATTTTTGGCTTCTTAATCTAAAATATTCTAAATTTATTTAGAGATGATCAATTATAAATTTACGTTGATGAAAACATTTTGAGAGAGAAAGTATCGATCTTCAAAACTAACGAAGTCAGCACATAAGATTTATTTTTTTAAAAAAAACATCTATGTAATTTTAATCATCAGTGCTATATAATCAAAAAGCTTTGTTTAATTTTATTATTTTCAATTAAAACATAGGAGGTGTATTTGAAAAGAAGTTAAAATAGGAGAGGTAAATGAAATATTCTCAAAAACAGTTAGGGAACATGAGAAGTAAACATGAAAGATCTACTATATGTTTATTAAGCACATTAAATAAACAATTCCAATCACATTAGGTAATTAAAAGGAAAGATTATAACTTTCATAGAGCTTTGTTTCTTATTTTTATCGTATAATATGTATTGTCAGGTGTATCCTCAAGTGCAGTAGTAGCTGATGCATATGGAACGAGGATACGAAGCGCTATAATGGCCGGAGTTCATTTCCCTTTGTCTGGCAAACTTTTCTGAGTTTCGATCGCTCAGCTAACCTCAAGAGCAGTTGTGCTTTCTTCTTGTATTCCACTCTGACTGGAGGAACCAACAGGAATAGTATTATCCAAGTCCTCTGCCTCAGTGACATTGTCTGGAATTCTCATTTCTCCTTCCTTCCCGTCGTCTGAACTTGCAACTGACTGCGCATCTCCGGTAGGCTGCTTTTGAGGAAGTGGTTTTGGGCGGCGAATGGCATCTGCAGCTCCTGGCATCACAATGGCTGGTGGTTGGGGTGGAACCCATCCTCGTGGCTTCGGTCTTTCGTTAGATTCAACACCATAATGCAACTGCTTTTGCTGCTCTTCGGTTTCCATTTCAGTGATTCTCACATTCTTTTTTGACCACCAGGGCTCCGAGGTATCATAGCCATTTGCATGCCTCTCTGGTGGAGGTCCATAGCCATCGTCTGTTCTTGAAACCAAGCGTTCTTCACTTGTTTCGTGCTGCAGGGAATAGCTAGATCTCTGCTGAGCTGAACGAGCAACCTCCCATGGCTGTTAACATAGTTCAATTAATGTAAAGACCAAAAATGCAGCAAAGAAAATTACACAAGTCCAACTCAATGATAAAAGGAAATACAACATAATCTTGAAACAACGTGATTTCTAAAAGGAAACTGTCATTAAATGATGATTGCAAACATTGATAAAAGAGAGGAAAAGATGCTGGCATTTTCACAGCCAATCCTAGTTGATGAATGCCATTAGGCTGTGTTAGTTCAAAATATTCGGGATTGGTGTTAGGAATCTTACTCCGTTGAACTTGATGCAAGGCCATGGCACCAATAACATACAAATCTCTTAAACCAATTTTTATTCTTTTACTAGAGTTTTCTTTGTCATTCTTCTACCTCTTGCATCCTCAATTCCAGTAATCCAACTCATCTAACTCTGAATTCTATGAATTCTTTTCAACATTTTCATAGCATCTTAAAATATTCTCTCATTTCATGATGTATTGGAACATATATCTATGCTGCACTAACTTACCTGTAGTCGCTTGTCTAACCAAGCAACACCCATGATTCGCAAAATATGACAAATCAAATATGTTTAGCCCAAAGGGCACACGATAACCATATAAAACTAGAATTCCCTTCATATCAACCAACTTGATATCGCATACACTTCAATTAATTGAAATTGAACTTTTATAAGCATACACAATACTTGTTGCTTATGCGATGGGATCTCCTTGTCGAGTAATAGGTGGCAATTGATTTACACTTGAATAGAAGTTATAACTTGTTCAATTTCAAGTAATCTAGAAAATCAAATATGTTTAGCAGCCCACCATCTAACATTTTGAATGTGATTTAATCTGCAACAAACCTAAATTCTGGATATATACTATTGCAACCAAACTAAATCTCACCCCCAATTTGGCAACATAGTAGTATGTTCTTTTATCCTTGTCACACCATTTTGTAAAACGTATTGTAGATTTACAATGTAAGCTTGAACCAACTTGTCTCTCATTAATCTAAGCCAACTTGAGCTTAGACAAATATGAAGATAGATTTCCTTACATTTCTAAAAGCATGCAAGTTCAGATTACCTAGGTATGGGAATATAATGATAGTCTTCGGTTGCACAGCACCTATAATCAAAATAACCTAACTGATTTTGCACAATGTTCTAAAGTGACAAACGTTGTTTCTATTAAACATTATTAGGTTCATAATAAATAAGACAAGTCCTTCATATTTCAAAAACATTAAATTCTCTGCATGATGCTTAAAGAGGGAAAATTCACAACAAATGTGAAGAGGTATGACAGTGGGTTTATATTACTATTGCCTATTTATTTGATTTTAAATAAATCAACAACATTTTATGCAGAGCACCTGCAATCAAGACCTAATAAAACACCCAGATTAATTAAAAGTTTAAGCATCTTAAGGACACTCTTAAACAATGAAGCTTACTTGGTACAATATGAATATGCAATCATAGTAAAGCTGATACCTCCGTGTATGAGTTCCTGTTGGCTGCAGGTAAAGATTCCCTTAACATAGGCGATGGTGAAGACCTCACTGACACTGATCACAGTATAAGAGAAAATGGCATTTAGAAATATTCAATAAAAACTTTATGGAAATTTAAAGATGATAACCTTCTCCATAATTGTTATTTGGTGGGCTGTTAACTTTAACACGCTGAAAAGGTAAAGAAAAATGGATGAGCGAGATTTTTGAGTGAGATTTTTGTGGATAATACGATCATAGGCACTCCGATGTGAACAGAGTTTGAAATCGTATGATAAAGAGGAGTGACAAAGATAACTTTCTGTTAAAAAAAATAATAATAACTTGGATATGAGTGTTTGACCTGAGAAGTTCTCCATGTGTTGTTAACTGTACCTGAAGGTCATCCCAAAATGAGTGTCATTGAGATTGCATTTAATGCATTTAAAAGAAAACAGTATAATCAATCATTTACTTGTTATAGTTGTTAGCCAAGATGAAATGTGAATAGTAAATGACAAGATTAGTGATACATCATTGCCTTCCATATTGGGGTCTTGAGATTCTAGTGCAAGCAGACTTGTGTATGTACAGTTATATACAGAATTGAAGATAAGGAGAAATATATATACGTAGCACCCACCCATATATTTAGACATACAATGTGTATATACATTTATATAGAGAATTGATGGCACGGGCAATACTTAGCAACCACCTACACAGATATGTGTGTAGACATCTAATGTCTATATGCATTGGCATACATAATTGAGGGTATGGGAAATGCATATTATCAGGGTTCATGTCACATAAAATATTTTCTTAGAAAATATCTTCGCTGATTTTCAGTGTTTGATACAATGTAAATTGTGGACAATGGAGAATATTCAAAATCATTTTCCCATGTGAGCCCCTCCACTCTTCTCTCCCACATGAGGCGTCTCCGCCTCCATGTGAGTCCCCTTTGGGGGTTGAAGGTCATGGTAAGGAGGCACCAGAAACATTTTCAGTATCGCAACCATATAGCACAATGCAATCTACTTTTCATTGAAATTTTTCTTAAAATATTTTACAGACAAACTATTTGCTAAGCAAATAAATAGACCCTTGGTGCGCTAGATATGATGTATGAAACTGTCAAAACCAAGGAATGATCATTCAGTTTAGTTCTGTGCAAATCTAATATCCTCAATAACTCATACTATGAGTGACTTGCATATTATGCGTGAGACAAATCACTAAGATAATTCAATTAATGGTTCCATATAAGAAATTCAAGATCCTCTGTAACTTACAACTACTGGACATGAATCATTTGAGAGAAATCAGTCAGAAACACGACTGCAGGGATGTTTTTTTTTCAACTCACCATTCCCAGTTGTATGCATGATATTCTCTTGTATAGGCTTATCTTCAGAGAATTTGTCGTCCCTTGTGCTTTCCAATCTACGAATAGCATCGCCCATAGATTTCATTTCCTTAACTTGAACATCTAGTGCTCCCATGAAAGCCTCAAAGTACTTTCTCTCTGATTGCAGAAAAGACTCAAAATGGGCAACAAGAAACAACCGTAAAATATTTAAAAACCAGAATAAACTAGTGCACCTTCATTTTTGGAGCTTAGCAATTCTTGACTCGCTTTAGCAACAACAGCAGCAGATGCAGCAGCTGCTTTTGCAGCTTCTGCTGCTTCTTCAGCTAGTTTAGTGCTCAAACTACCCTCCTCAGATTCTTTTTCTTCAGCCACAACTTTTTTGATCCATGCTTTCAACCGAGGAATGAACACATTCTACAAAAGAGTTACGCAGTAGAAGATCAAAAGTATAGAAGCAAATTTCTAACAAATAATGAACAAAGAAATCAAACAGAGAAATTCTATATTCTATTTTATATTCAAAAGGCATAAAGATATAAGCCAACAAGAGTACCTTGACAAGAACAACACTCCCAAAACCTGAAGCAGCAACCACCCCAGCTGCAACAAGTGCATGAGACAAGTGAAACCTTCTTGGCTGTTGGGTTGGAGATGCTGAAACCACAGTGATGGGAGGACCTGCTGGTTGAGCAGTTTGTACTGGATCTTGGGGTTGCAAGGTGTTAAGCGATTTTGGCTGTGAAGCTGTAGTAATTAATTTATATTTAATACTTGAAAGCTCTTTGGCATACAAGGTAATTAGCAACTACAAATTTTACACACTTGTAAAGATTATTTACAAATTACCGATAAGCTTTACAGAAGAAAGAAAAATCAAATTAAAGAATCTAATCTTCTGGATGATGCACTACTTTGTATTATTGAAATGTATGCTAAAGAGTAAAAACAAGAAACAATTATATTTGTAAACATAAGTGGTGAAATGAATATATCGAAATCTGCAATGAAAAAGATTGTATTTTAAGCATATAAATTTAAGCAACAATGCAGTCACTTGCCTAGTAAAAATTCAATTTCCATAAGAAAACTAACAAACACAAATATAACTGCTGATTGTGTTATAGTGCATCTCATCCAGCACGTTAATATGATTTGCCTCTTTCAATTTCAATTGCATATATTCTGAAATTTGTGATGTATATAGTTAACGATAATACTAAAAGTATATTAGGGAAGTTTTGTTATTTTTCATTGCTTGAACATGAACAATCCTTCATCTGAAGCACTAGCCACCACTGCAATATATTACCAGGGTTCGTAGTGTAAACTTGTCCATTTGTGGCATTGGATGATGGATCCTGTAAGAAATGAAACATCCAATTTCACATCAAGAACAACATAATGTATTATCAAAGTCATTAAAGAAGAGGCGTACATAAAAGGATAACAAATTTGTGGGTACCCAATTCATAATACATAAACAGGTTATCAAACTTACAGGCACAAGCCGGAAGGCTTCATCTATTTCCTCCTTAGTTAAGCCTTTCTTTTCTAGAAAAGAACGCCTATGAACAACTGGGGAACTTCTTACTCTTGGGTGTGACAGAAACTTAACAGCATTCTGAACTTGGTCTTCTCTCAATATTGGTGCTTCAGATGTTTCATTGGCAGCATCAATCTTGGCATTCGTACCCCCACTGATTGGTATTTTTGTTTCAGATCCTGCAGAAATAATATAAGATTAAAGTCATGAATTTCATGTGTACCGAGTTTTCCAAAGTCATGTAGAAAGAGTTGGAGAATAGGTAATAGTATCAGTATTAGTATTGAAAGTTCAAAACACATATTGCCGGATTGGTGAAATAGGTAGGATCGGAATTGATAAAAAAGAATTTTAAAAAAAATTAAAACTATATATATGAAAAGAAATAACAACAATTATTGAATAAATCAACAAAAGAAATATTAAAAAAAATCTAAGAATCATGTGTTTATATTTGTTTAAATACGCAGTTTAATCAATTTCAATTCTGATTAAAACTTTTAATTATTCTACATAATTTCGGTTAAATAAATGGATGAATCTTCGAAAATACAAAGAGTGACAATTCTAACGATAAAAATGGATGAATGTGAAGCCCAGTAATAACCAGTGCTTACAAAAGCCAATTGAACTAAATATATTCTTTCACCAGTGTATAGACAAGAAGTTGTACGGAGTTGAAGTTCACTTGAGCTCTCTATCGAAGTAAATTGAACTAAATATACCCTTCCAATCAACTTGGTGATACAGAACTACCTCTCCTAACTCCGGCGAACTTTAAATCCGCTACTATATGGCAACATGCTGAGACCATAGATAAACTCCCAGGATCCAAGTTCCCATTTTTAACCACAGACTATCGGAAATCAATCCACAAAGACAAGCACAAAACCCTAATCATAAAATACAGTCGCGAGTTGACCACCAAACCAATCAGTCAAACAAAATTACGAAAACGCAAACTAGCAGAGCAACCTGAACAGAAATCCGAGACGATCGGAGACCGACCGACAATCGAGAATCATAGTATCGATGGGAGAAGAGACGCCGAAGCAACACCTGGAGTAGGGGGATTCTCGAGGGGAGATGGGGACTGCGGCGCCATGGGCGGCGCGGAGGTTTGGTCGGGCCGGTCCATGTGCGATCTCCTTTCCTCTCCTCCTCTGCGTTGTATGGGAGTACAACCGGAGATGGGACGACTTCTCGACGGTCAAAGGA
The DNA here is from genome assembly GCA_038050645.1 of Hedychium gardnerianum. Taxonomy (NCBI): domain Eukaryota; kingdom Viridiplantae; phylum Streptophyta; class Magnoliopsida; order Zingiberales; family Zingiberaceae; genus Hedychium; species Hedychium gardnerianum. The sequence goes on along the minus strand of JBBUKS010000002.1, from coordinate 1,249,730 downwards.
GATAAGGTAGATCGATCAGATTTAGCCCGCACACAATAATTCTGGGGATTGGAATAGAAACGGAGTAGATATTCATTCGTATGCCCTTTTCTGATCCTCCAATATCTAACATTTTTTTATATATTAAAGATCCTTTTTAAGGAAAAAAAAATGCACTAATGCTCTATTTATCTTTTTCTTTTTGATAATTTAATTCGGAGATAGTCCTTTTAATTCGCCTATCAAAATTCGAACCGTAATTTTTTTTAATATAATTTAATCATGCTTATAAATACTAATAACATTCATATCAATTTTTTTATTATATTTCTAAAATTTAAAATAAATTATTTAATAAATTTAGATAATTATTTTCTATTATACATCACATCAATTATTTTAATAAATTATTTTTTATCAAATTAATTATTTTTTATTTTTTAATTATTTTTTTCTCTCATTTAATTTTTTATTATTATATTTATAATAATAAAAAATTTAACAAGGAAAGAGATTGAAAAAAAAATTATTATTTAATGTTTAAGGAATGAATTTTATTTTTTAAATTTAAAGAAATATTATTCATAAAATTTAAATTTAGGGAATGAATAAAATAATAAATATAAGGATTTTTTCATATAAAACATAAAATTTAAAATAAAATATTTGTTTAAAAAAATTGTTAATGTTTTATTTATTTATTTATTACTCACGGGATATGTGTAATGATAATAGACGAAGATGATTCATGAGTTTAAATCTTCCGTTGGGTATTTTTATAAAATTTGAATCACAAGTAATGTTAGTGTGAGCTATTTTCTCTAAAATGAGGAGTGGATCTTAAAATATTGATTAGTTGAATAAATTTTTATTATTGTTTTTTAATTTATTTTAATGATCGATTAAAAAAATTTGTGAGACTGGACCGATCACCTCAGGTCCGATGTTACCCGACCTGATTAATTATTTTTTTACTGGTCATTTAGATGGGCCTCCATTAGTACTTCCTAATTTATCCTGATGACCGGTGAAAAACTTCCATGAGACCGAACTGGTTATCTCAAGTCCGACGTTACTCGATTTGATTAATCGTAGATTATAAAATTTAAACCTTATAACTTAGATAATAATTTTCAAAAACCTTACTAATTGAGCTACTGACATCCTCAAATTGCTAATTAAATAATAGATTATAACTAAATGAAATTAAATGTATTCCTGGACCTTTTAATTAGTGTCTCATTATTATAAGTTAATAACTATTTGACCCATTTGTTCTGTCTTTCAAATTCAAAAATAAATTTGCTATTAAACCTCACTTGACTTCTATATAATTTATATTTTTTCAGTCTTAATCA
>JBBUKS010000002.1:1219995-1233405 GCA_038050645.1 Hedychium gardnerianum | reverse complement strand
ATGGTGAGATTCCTTACTAGGGAAGCTGCAGAAAGAAGTAAATTTGATTAAATTTGCTAGCAGAGATGTCATCCAATCGCTCAGAAGTGAAAAAAATAAATAAATAATAATTACCTTTGTCAAAACTTTGATCAAGAATTAATGAGGGAGGATAATTCCGTGTCTGGGCATAGCATTCGCTGTCTTTGCTTGTCCTGTTAAGTCTACAACCACCATGGTAATGTCTAAGGTTTGCTTGATCCCATACCAGGATCAAAATTTGCAGTGGTGATCCATAGGATTTTTTAGTTATAAAAAATTTATCGTCTGTCAATACTTTACATTGGAATTGTTCAAGTTCTTCCGGGGGCAAGCTATCCGTTACCCAGTAGTAGTAACCAGGAAGATGGCTTGCACAAAGGACTTCAAGGAAAGAGTAATCATTCGATGATGCATTTAATGAACAATTAACAGGCTTATAGTAACTATAATGTGTCCCATATCTATAATATCGTGTCTGATCATAACAGGGTAACTCATGGGGATAATGATTTGTGGCATTGAGAAGACGGAAAGGCGACGATGAGAGACTAAGATTGAGAAGTCTTGTGAAGAGGCATCCGCCTGGGTCAGAGACAAAGAGGAGTTGCCGATCGTAATCTATATCAAGAACCCTAAACGGCTGAAGAGATTGAAGATTGAGCATTACTGACTTGCCCTTGCCCTCGTGCTGGTAGTAGAGCTCAAACCCTGGATACCCACATGACTCTGACTGATCACTGAGTCGGAAAGGGAACCTTATTTCGACACAATCGCCATTCCCAATTGCAAACAAGCAATCATTCTGGCTTTGGGGCATGAAACAGCAGGTCTGGATGCTGCTGCTGCTGATAAATAGAATGAGGATGACAGGGAAGAAAGCTGAGAGAACCTCCATGAGATTGCAAACCAAGCAAGCCTGATCTCCTTTCTCTTTGTTCCAAAGCATGGTTGATGGCTGATATAAGATGGATATCATATTACTGACCACTTCTTGTTGAACATAAGTCAACTCAAGAGCGCGTGATCTGACTTCTTCTGCTTGTTTAATAATTAGCTCCATGTAGAACAATTCTACTTGCTTGATTGGCTCCGTGGAAAATTGACTTTATTTGATTTATTTGTTTGACTGACTCTGTATTTGCGCTCTGAAATAGTCCATCTACTTGTTTGATTGGCTCCGTGTGGAATTAATGTTTCCACTCGTTTGATTGACTATGTGTGGAAATTTAATTGGGATTGATTTGGCTTAGTTTGATTGACTTTGAATTTGTTTACTAAACTAGTCCATTATTTATCTGCTTCCAATTATATTTAGTTCTCTGATTACTCTTACATCCAAATTGTGGCGCTAGCCTTTGTATTATAATCATATCATCTACTTCCATAGTTGTTTGATTGAAATCTCCTCTGAACATGAATCACAAAAGTCCACCACTCCTTGCAGTTGTTTCCTCCTCCTTTCTCTTCATCCTCTTTTTGGGGTTTTGCACCTCCATCGAAGGAAGTGAGTGTGTTTCTTCATGTGGCAGCATCACCAATATCAGCTACCCCTTCCGGCTTCCAGATGATCCAAGCCACTGCGGGATGCCCCAGTACGAGCTGCTCTGCCAACACAACCGCACCCTCGTAAACTACAGCAGCCAAAGTTATCAAGTTGTATCAATCTCATACGACAACCAAACCATGAGACTGCTCGATCCTGGTCTACGCATCAACAACTGCTCTTCTTGGCCAATCGGTTTATCTTCATCGGTGGATAGATATAATAATGACATGTACGTTCCAAATTCATTTAACGTTGTCACATTCGTGATTTGCCGGCAGCCAGTAAATGATGATACTTCATATTTAACGACAAGCCCTTGCACTGTCGACTCCACCGATGAGCACCACTATGTTAGGCTTCAAGACACGTCCGTACCGGACTACAAACGGTTCTGTAACTACTCTTATGTTTTAGTGGATTCTTCCATTGAAGATGGGGCTTCCTATTTGGACATCTGGTCCACTGCTTTGGTTCTTGGTTTTCAAGTTTCTTGGAAGGCTTTCCAGTGCCCCATATGTGAAAACGCTGGTGGATTTTGCTTATATCGCGATCCTTTTGATGATTTTAATGCTTCAGACTGGTGCTATAATCCTTTCCACCAATCCAAGCACTGTAAGCTATTTAACCATCTTCTTGCTTACATTAAACAAAAAAAAACTTTTACAAGCACAACCTTCTGTAGCTTTAAGATTAAGAAGATTTAAAATCTTTTAAGATGCAACTAATTTGGATCAGTCGAATTAAATACATGTATTTAGCTGATCAATTCTCCATCTCTAGTAATGATGCAAAATAATGAAAAATAAATCATCCCGCTTGAATTGCATATCAAATATTGATTTCAATTTCAATTTGTAGGTTTCTTTAAGCACTTGAGAAGACTACTAAGAGGTAAATATGCTGACCTATGCTTATGCTTTCTTTTCTAACTTTTGTAATTGATGCAAAAAAAAACTAAATTTTAGCAGATTATCTAATCAATAATCTTTTTTAAAATGTGCATATTGGATTCTCACATACTCAGATAATGCATCGAAGTTCTTCGAAATAGCAGGTATAATTCTTGAAGATATGTTATATAATCTACCTTTGAAATGTGTAATATATATGGACTTATTCAATACACTTTTTCTTTTTTTTTCATTTAGGTCTTGTTTTGGCTATTAGAGGTGCACCAGGAATGTTATGCCTCCTCTCCTACTTGTTCTATAAATTGTGGAAGAAATATCTCAAAAAGAATGAAAAGATTGAGCTATTTCTTGAAAAGTACAAGAATCTATGGAAGGAATATCTCAGTAGGCATGAAAAGATTGAGCTATTTCTTGAAAAGTACAAGAATCTATGGAAGAAATATCTCAAAAAGAATGAAAAGATCGAGCTATTTCTTGAAAAGTACAAGAATCTAACTCCAACAAGGTACTCTTACGGCAGTATCAAGAAGATGACAAGAGGCTTCAAGTCAAAACTAGGACAAGGAGGGTTTGGAACTGTCTACAAAGGCACGCTCACTAACGGTGACATGGTTGCCGTGAAGATCTTAGGCAAGTCGAGAGACGACAACGGTGAAGAATTCATCAATGAGGTTGCAACGATCGGAAGGGTTCACCATGTCAATGTGGTACGTCTCATAGGCTTTTGCTACGAGGGATCCAAAAGGGCACTAGTATATGATTACATGCAAAATGGTTCTTTGGACAAGTACATCTACACCAAGCGACAAGAACAAACTAAAACTAGTACTCTTGGGCTAGAAAAAATGTATGACATTGCTCTTGGAGTGGCTCGAGGGATCGAGTATCTGCATCGCGGTTGTGAAATGCAGATTCTTCATTTTGACATCAAGCCTCACAACATTCTACTTGATGCAAGTTTCACACCAAAGATTTCAGACTTTGGATTAGCAAAACTCTACCCGGCCGGAAAGAGTGCAGTCTCAGTGTCTACTCCCAAAGGGACTTTCGGTTTCATTGCGCCTGAACTGATGTTTAGAAACTTAGGACGTATCTCCTATAAGTCTGATGTTTACAGCTTCGGAAGGATGATTTTGGAGATCATAGGGGCCATCAATGAACCACAAGTTGTCGCTATTGAGGGCCAGTCGAGTGAGTTCTACTTCCCTGCTTGGCTCTATGATCAGGTGCTGAAAGGTGAGGACATAATAATTGATGTTGGAATAGAAGAACTTGAATCAGTGTTGGCTAAAAAGCTAGCAATTGTAGGATTATGGTGCATACAAATAAAGCCAGACGATCGACCTTCTATGCATGAAGTTGTAGAACTGTTGGAAGGGAGTTTGGAAGATCTGGCATTGCCACCAAAGCCTTCCCTTTTGTTTCCATCAGAAATTGAAATGGTCGAGATTACTGAGACCGAATGCTCGGAGAGTTCACAGATGCTGGAAGATAGCAGCTCTAGTGACTACATAAACGATACGCATGTAGATGTTTCTCAATGAGACCTTAAATTTAGTACAAGTAAATATAGATGTTCTTTCATGATGTCAACGCAATGTTTCGATATGTTTAAGGTGTCTAGATGTTGTTTCAGACAAGAATGTTGTGCAATAAAGAATCCAATGTGAGCAAAGTAGATGTAAATAGTGGATAATTTTATTTCCAAATTGTGCAATAAAGAATCCAATGTGAGCAATGTAGAGGTATCTTTCATATCTTATCTAAAGGAATTGTATTATAATTTTTTTTTAAAAAAAAATCATTTGTTATTATGTTTTGTCAATTAATAATTATATTGACTTTAGTTCAAATTATTTATTTCACTTTTTTATAAAAATATATTCTACCCAAGTTGGTACTAAATTTTATTAAAATTAATTTATAAAAAGATATTTTACCCAAGTTGGTGCCAACGACTTCAGTTAGATCAACCCGGTCTTTTCGCGTCTGATACTACGACTCGCTTCTTAGCCTTCGTCATCGTTCTCCTTGGATCATTCTCCCCCACTTCGCTAGAGTTCTCCGCCTTCTCTTTCGATTTAGCTGCTGGGAAGACGAGATCGGCACCGCCAGCGATTCCGATCGGCGTGGCTGAGCAAGGGTGCGAGAAGCAAAGCCATCGCGGCAAGTTTTCTCCCAGAGGATCTTTCGTATTTTCTTCAATTGTCTGAGATTTGGTTCAGTTTTTTTTTTATCTTGTTGATGGTTATTTACTTTTGGGTGCATTGTTGTGCTTAGGCTCTGATATCAATATCTTAGAATAAGTCTCCCTTTGAACTGAATGGATTATTTGGCTCTTTGCATTTGTAAGTAGTCATTTCTAGATGGTGCTACAATTTCATCTCTACGTGCTTATTGTCTGAAATTTAGGACAAAATTATTTTAAGAATTCAATTTTTTCTTCTTCTTGTAATTGAATCAAGAGGTGTAGGGTTTTGATTTGGTTCAGTAAACCAGGCATGGTGCATATCAGAAATATAAAACTTTAGATCTTTTTGGCAAGCAAGGGTTATCTATCACCCATGGAGAGCTCTGGAGTCGTTATACAGACTACCGGTCATCTTGGGGTCACCGAGCCAATCTCATGGAGTGGGCCGACAGAGTATGATCTCATCAAAACACAGGAGCTAGAAAAGGTTCAACCTTGTAAACCAGATGATTTCCCTTAAACTTGTTGTCAATAATTGTGTTGTTGTAATATTTATTATCAGTATATTGAGCATGTTGGGTTGTATGAAAGTATGGAAGAAGCAGTCTCCAGAGAAGAGGTTCTGGAAAAATTGGATCAGGTTGGCCATCTATTACCGATGCCTTTGTTTTATTCTTCACCTCTTTTTTCTGGTATTAATGTTTTTTGAGTTTCTGTAGATTGTGAAGCTTTGGGTAAAGAAAGTTAGCAGGGCTAAGGGATTCAATGAAGAATCTGTCCAAGAGGCAAATGCAAAGATATTTACTTTTGGATCTTACCGACTTGGGGTACTCTCATCTTTCCCTAAAATTCTGGCCACTTTTTCTGCTAGTTACGTATCATGAACACCGATTTTCATCCTGATTATATCTCGACTTTATCTACATATGAAACCATTTTTATCTAGTAGGATATGAGGAACTATTGTGAAAGGTTCATACATTTTTTGTGTTATTTTGGCAGTGATTGATAATGAGAGGATTACACTTCAAATTTACTTTTACGGTTTTGTTTATTAGAAATAGTTAGAGCATTTGAAAATTTCTGAGTTTGTGCCTGTTTTATATGATGTGTGATGTTATATAATTTCTCTTTTTGTCTTAATCTTAGGTGCATGGGCCTGGTGCGAATATAAACACTTTGTGTGTGGGTCCACGACAAGTTACTAGAGAAGTAAGATTTATAGATTGCTATCTATCTTTAGATATTGTTTTTTTTTTTCTTTTTTCACTTTTTTTGACATGAGCATTTTGTATACAACTTAATCGCTGTGTTGCTGTAGATTTGAAATAAGCACTTGCATCTACAACCTATTTTTGAATGTTTTAATGGTTTTGCAGGAAGATTTTTTCACAGAACTGCATAACATGTTGTTTGAGATGCCAGAAGTAACAGAACTGCACCCTATTCCAGATGCTTATGTCCCTGTAATGAAGTTTAAGCTCAATGGAGTTTCCATATATCTTCTATATGCTAAACTATCACTTTGGGTCATTCCTGAAGTAAGTTCTCTTTTTTCCTTCAAACTGTTCTTTTTTTACTGTGTGAAGAAGATTCTGTTTTTGGTGTCAAACATTTCCTTTGGTGGTTGAGAAAAATTTTCATATCCTCTTGCCATGATAAATTCATGTTAACTTTCTAGTGGGTTAGAATTGGAGATGCAGTTTGGTATATCTTGCATAAAGAGTATAAACATTCAGTAGTTATGTATTTCACTATGTGTGATTCTATTATGGCGCCTATACTCATTGCATGCCCGTTGGTGTCTGGCTATCTCTTTTTTCTGGAATTGCTAAATCTGATTCAATGTGCTTTTGTAGCATTCCAATATTCTCAGTTATTTATAATTTATCATATCTATTGCTTTTCAGGACCTAGATATCTCACATGACTCAATATTACAAAATGTTGATGAGCAGACGGTCCGCAGTTTGAATCAATGTAGAGACACTGATCAAATTTTACGCTTGGTGCCAAATATTCAGGTGCCACTTTGCCAATCCCCTGAATTTTAGATATCGTGAACCCTATAATAAATATGCATAATAGAAAAAATGTATACCTTCTTTTTAGTTACCCAGCTTGTACTTTTGTGTAATCTTATAAATTTTATACATTTTATTTTGTTTGCTCCAGAATTTCCGCACAACTTTGCGCTGCATGAGGTTTTGGGCAAAGCGTCGTGGAGTATACTCACACGTATATTTATCATATTTTACGTTGGTATTTTTTTCCTTCTCCACACGATATTTTTCCTTTTTTTTTAGGTTGTAGGGTTCCTTGGTGGCATAAATTGTGCATTACTTGTTGCCCGAATATGCCAATTGTACCCAAATGCACTGCCAAGCATGCTGGTATCGCGCTTTTTCCGTGTTTACACCCAGTGGCGATGGTCTAATCCTGTGATGCTTTGTGAGCTTCAAGAGGGTACTCTTGGACTTCCTGTATGGGATCCAAGAAGAAACTTCAGAGACAGACTTCACCAAATGCCCATAATAACACCTGCATATCCTTGTATGAATTCTAGCTTCAATGTATCATCAAGCACATTGCATGTCATGATGAAAGAGTTTCAACGCGGAAATCAAATATGTGAGGTAAATTATGTTATATTATTTTACTATTTCCAGCATGGTCATTATTGATAGCATATAAATTTGCATGAATTTGATGTCTGTTGTCTATTGTTCATTAGTTTTTACTCGTATGCTTGAAAATAGTTTATCAGAAATGGTTACCCATTGTTTTACTATAGTTAATTGACTGTATCCATGTCATAATTAACCAATCTTCTTGTTCACAAGTTTTATCTATCTTCAAAGTGCCTTATGGTGGACAATGTGTCAGGCAGTGGAGGCTGGCAAAGCTGACTGGGATTGTCTGTTCCAGCCCTATTCCTTTTTTGAAGCCTACAAGCATTATCTGGAGATCGATATAACTGCTGAAAATGATTCGGACCTTAGGAACTGGAAAGGTTGGGTGGAATCACGTCTTCGTACATTGACTCTAAAGGTAAAGAACTAAACTGAACTATATGTATTTGTTTGTTAAATTGGTTGTCAACAACTTGAAACTTCTTTTACAGATTGAAAGGGACACTCTTGGCATGCTTCAGTGTCACCCTTGTCCACGTGATTTTTCGGACAAATCTAAACCTTTTCACTGCTGTTACTTCATGGGCCTTGAGAGAAAGCAAGGAGTTCCAGAGGAAGGCGGACAATTTGACATAAGGGCAACTGTGGAAGAGTTTAAGCATTCTGTCGGCATGTATACTTTGTGGAAACCTGGAATGGAGATTCAAGTTAGCCACGTAAAACGAAGGAAGGTTCCACCATTCGTTTTCGCTGGTGGTGTATGACCTTCTTGTTATAGTATTTAATTTAATTTTCACTGACCAAATTGTAATTTCTAAAACATAATGGACTTATAAAATTGCCAATTAATAGCGTCGTCCGCATGCTGGTAAAGCGCTGATCCAAGTTGCAAGTCCTGTAGCAGTAACACAGAATGATGGTGCCGAAGAACTACTCTCTGCTCTATCTTTGGCGTCGGTTTCTGTTACGACCACCAGCGTCCAACGCAGGCCCATAAGGTATTTGGTTGTCAAAATTCACCAATACAATTAAATCCTAGTCTGCAATTTAAAATTTAATGGGCAAACATCGTGATTTTACTCGCAGGTTAAAACGGGCACGAGGGGAAGACACTAATGCCGACATGATGTAGTCCGATAAAAGTTACTATTTTCCTAGTGCTCTTTCGTTCAGTCTTAATTGTCCCATAACTTAAACCCATGTTTTTGAGATGTTTACTTGGAGGTATATATGGATTAGAGAAAGAATGAGATTTATCTATAACTTATCCTCTGTTTTTTTTTATCTAAAATATATTTATTCTGTTTATATATTATAATTTATTCATCTCTAATTATATTATATTTTTTCAGAAATAATTTGTCATCACCATTCAAAATATGATTCAGATATATTATTTTGTCAACGTGTAAAATTAGTATTTTTTCGCATAATATTTTAATTTAACGTATTTTATTTTATATAGGATTTGATAGTTTATTAGATTATATTTGGATGACTGTGTAATAAATTTTGGACGTGTGTTTGATATGTATTTGGAATTTTGGACATGTGTAGGATTTGATTTGTATGGGATTAGATTGATATGTAAAATGTATGAATTTTTTTATTTTGGTAAATCAGGTAATTTTGAAGGTGACCGGTCACCATAAATGTGTGGATTTGATTTATGTTTATATGTGGATTTAATTGTATTTGGACATGTGTAGATTTTATTTTATTTTATTGTACGGCTTGAATTGTATCGGATGTAATGTATCGATTGGATTGGATTATATCGATTGGATATAAATATCAAAAATTTTGTCACTAAATATCATAACAATATTAGCGATAGAATCGATAATTTCATTATTAGTTAGTGACTGAATATATAATTTTATCGATAATTAACGACGGAATTATATATTCAGCCGCTAAACATCATTCCGAACAAACGAACTTAAAGGTAATAATTAGCGACGGAATGTATCATTCCGTCGTAAATATAACGATAGAATTATTTTTCTGTCGCAAATTATTTAACGATGAAATATAATTTCGTCACTAATTCCTGTCAGTGATCCACTTTCAAGCGATAAAATTATTTCATCATAATTTCATCACTAAGGTCATTTTGCGATGGAATAACGATGGATAATTCCGTCGCTGATGGTCATTTGTTTTGTAGTGAATAATGAGTTATCGAAGGGATTAGAAAATTTGTTCGCAGATCAACTCCTCCCTTCATCGTTGATCTGCTTGAATCTGATCATAGCCATGGATGGTCTCGCTCATGGTCGCAGATGGCCTTGTGGCCGCGGGCAGTCGCGACCTCGCAAGTGAGACTGCATGCGGCCACGATTTCATCGGAGCCTACTATTTTTCGATTTTCCTCTTCTTTCCCTTTGTTTTTTTTTCCTTTTCATTTTCCTAAGAATTCTTTTCCACCTTGAATTCACACCTGAGAGTAAACAAAGCACGTAAGTGAAAACTTTTAAGGATGTACGTGCAATACCAAGTTTAATTTTTTCTCATTTTTGTGAACTCATTTACCTAATGCTCAGCCATAAATCAACTTCAAGATCAAGTTTTCTTTTTTCATTTGAAAAGAAGCTTTAGCAAAGTTAAAATATTTTCGTCAAAAATTAAATTATGTAAATTTTAATAATTACTCCATAAATTATCACATTGAAATAGCAATAAAATAACTGACACTGCAAAAATATTAAACAACAAAATTGATCATTTTAAAGCTAATTATTAAGACCTATGTTTCACTTTAGGTCTTGTAAATAACAACAATTAACAATAAGATCATATTGTGGATATGAAAATTCTATATAAGGATCAAACTCTAACCAATATGATTAAATTTGTATTCAACTGCCAATCCAAACTAAAATATACATCTTAATTTTTTTTGAACAAAATGTGAAAAAAAAATAGTAGACATTTGATTCATTATATTAATAACTTTTGGCAATCTTTAGAAACTTGAATTTCACTTATTCTTTGTCTGGCATATTGGCGTAGGGGAGAAAATATCCGGGTGCGACGTTCGAAAAGAGGTTGCAGAAAAAGCGTAGGAAGAAGAAGATTCGCTAACAAAGAGGAGCCGCCTCTAGATTTAAACGAAAATATATTTTATTCAAATCAAAACCAAACTCAACATCCAAACTTAACATATTTTTATAAAAGTACTAACCCTTGTTTAAATAGCCTAAGAAATAAAAAAAAATCATAACAGAAAAAGAAAAAAGAAAAATAAAAGAAAACTAATCCTAAAAAAAAAATCTAAACTAAGTTTTAGAAAAGAAAATTAATTTTTAAAAAATAAGAGATAAAATTTAAACTAACTTTTAGAAAAGGAAATTAATTCTAAAAATTTAAAACAAATAAAAGAAAAAGTTAAAAAATCAATTCTAGAGTTTTGGTGCCTATTAAAAAGTTGATTCATTCTCGTCCAGACTCCGAATAGAGCTCAACTGCATCAGGAGTCTATAGATTGGTCATCTTCCTTGTTGGTAGTCTCAATCGGCCCAAAAAGAAGACTGAAAGACTCGTTTTCTTCTCGTCACAGCTCGAAAGGGAACATAAGCATATCGAAGGACATAAATTAATTGTACTGCTAGATGCGCCTGTATCACATATTTTAATCTTTTTGATGTGTAAAAACAACTTCCTTACGACAATGAACTTGCTTTTGAAGAAAATAAGATTAGTTTGATAACTCTTCAATCATAGGGTTTTCATTATAGTCGTTATTCACTGTTGGAGCTCTCCGATCCTGTTCAAAGTTGAGATTCACTGGCTCATAAAAGATTTCTTTCATAAATTCTTATCATATTCTAACTATATATTGTTGGAAATTTGAATAGAAACAAGAAGAGATGGATAAAGAAGATTTTATTATAAATGAGATTTTAATTTCATATCGAGAGTTTATTGACAATATGGTTAGTTTATATAATTTTACAAGTATTGATGTTGTGAATAAATACATGGGGACTCTCTCTCTCACGCGTGGGTCCACAGGGGTACCAATCCAGTAAGTTGACTCGTGTGCGAACATAACTTGTGGCCTATGGACGTCGAATGCTTGACCGATTATGACAAAATTTGCCCAAGCGAATAAATTAATATTTTGCCACCTGAATTTTTTTGCTTGATGATCGAGCTGCTAGAGGCAATGAATGGTTATTACTCGATCATTTAATACAACGGCGGCTATAAGAAGAGATTATGCTCTTGAGAACAGATGAATACAATAGCGAAAAGAGACTCTTCCACCTTCATTCTCCCATTTCTTAGCAATATGGCTGGTTTATATAGTTTCACAAGTATTGATGTTGTGAACAAAAGCATGGGGACTCTCTCACACACATGGGTCCACAGGGATACAAATTTAGGACCTGGATTATACTAAATCAAGTTGACTCGTGTGTGAGCATGACCTGTGGCCTATGGGCGTTGCATGTCAGACTGATCAGGGCAAAATATGTCCAAGCGAATGAACCAATATTAATTTTGTCACCTGAATCTTTTGTGCTTGATGATCGAGCGACTGGAGGCAATGGGCCTATGGACGTCGAATGCCCGACTGATCAGGGTAAAATTTGCCCAAGCGAATGAACTAATATTTTATCACTTGAATCTTTTTTGCTTAATGATCGAGTAGCTAGAAGCAATGGGCCTGTGGACGTCGAATGTCGAACCGATTGGGACAAAAGTTGCCCAAGCGAATGAACTAATATTTTGTCACTTGAATCTTTTTTTCTTGATGATCGAGCGGTTGGAGGTAATGAATAGTCATTAATTACTTAGTCATTCAATGTAGCGGAGGCTATAAGAGGAGGCTATGACCTTGGGAGCAGATGAATACAATAGCGAAAAGAGACTCCTCCACCTTCGTTCCCCTATTTCTTGGCAATATGATTGGTTTATATAGTTTCACAAGTATTGATGTTGTGAATAAATGCATGAGGACTCTCTCTCACGCATGAGTCCACACGGGTGCAAATCTAGGACCCAAATTGTACCGAACCAAGTTGACTCGTATGCGAGCATAACTTGTGGCCTGTGAGCGTCGAATGTTGGACCGATAGGGGTAAAATATGCCCACGTGAATGAACTAATATTTTGTTACCTAAATCTTTTTTGCTTGATGATCAAGCGGCTGGAGGCAATGAATGGTCATTACTCGGTCTTTCAATGCAGCGGAGGCTATAAGAGGAGGTCATGACCTTGAGAGCAGATGAATGCAATAGCAAAAAGAGACTCCTTCATCTTCGTTCCCCCATTTCTTTCTCTTTGTCGTGCACCCATTCGACAACTCTACCCGTGATAGTGTTCAGGTACTCACTTAGTTTGTCACGAACAATTAGTGTTTGGTTGTCTACGTGGTCTTTCCGTTGTATCCTGGAAAGTAGAAGTCCATCGAAATCTTGAAGCATTACTGGAGGGGACGAATCTATTTTAAGGAAACTGTGTCAAACATAAGTCTCATAATCTTCCTTTCTTGTCTTGGCACTCGACTATCTCGGCCTCGGACAAACTTTGTCTTGGCCTTACACATCTCGGGCCTCAGGTCTCGAACATCTCAACCTCGGGTCTCGAACATCTCAACCTCGGGTCTCGGACAAGTCTTCTAGACAGCTCAGCTTTCCAAGCAATTATTTTTTCCCGCTTCACAGCATGAGATTATCAACTCAGGTCATCTCAAAAATTCTGAATTTGGATTTTGAATATATTTTAATTCAGCAACTATGTTTATAATCTTCGACAAATAATCTTTCCCCGGGGCTATGGTGCAACGGAAGGGCATCAAGTTGTCACCCAGACACCGTGATTCGATCCTCAGTTATAGTGTATCTGCAGGGATTTTTTCTCTCCAAATGAGGCGCACAATCACGAGATGTTGGACTTCTAGGTCACCCACCGTGAGCGCTTTCTGATTTATCCTGACAAACACTAATTTTTTTTATAAGATTGAATCGATCACTCAGATTCAATATTATTTAATTAATCATTCGACAAATAATCTTAATTGTGGAAGATGACTACCTCGATCATTTTGATGAAAGTATGCACAAAAATATCTCTTGAGACATTTTAATTAATTAATAA
>JBBUKS010000002.1:1161819-1208185 GCA_038050645.1 Hedychium gardnerianum | reverse complement strand
TAAAGGACATCATGTAGAAACAAGGTACGTCCACCACGTAGGTTGAGTTTGCAAGTGTCAACTCCTTTGACTTCAATTCTTGCATTGTTTCTCACATATATCCACTTGCTGCCAGCTGATACCCGACGGTACTCTACGTATGTAACTCGATCACAAACTACATGGTTTGCTGCTCTTGAATCTATAATCCATAAAGGATAAGAATCAACTAACAATACTAAACTAGCAATATCATGCTCATGAAAATAAAATAAACATGGATCTACCTTTTTTGGCTCAGTACAATCCCGAATAAAGTGGTCATTCTTGCTACAATTATAGTAAGTCAACTTGCATTTAGGTTTCTGTCCATTCTTCTTTCCGTTAAAATTCTTCTTGATTGGGCCTTACCTAGTAGCAGTACTAGTTTCTTTACCCTTTCCCTTTCCTTTCTTAAACCATATTTTCTTATTCTTGGAACCATATGCTCTAACAGAACTTTTAACTAGTAAAGCTTGTCTAGAAATCATTGCGGATTCAATTCTCTCCGCCTCAAGTTCAACATGACGTGAGACATCAGTGAAAGTCTTGATACTTTCACTGTGTGTTAGATTATGTTTCATCGTCTTCCAAGAATTAGGAAGGGAACAGATTACTACTTGAAACTGTTGTTCGTCAGTTAATTCATGACCAACAGTCTTTTAACTCCTGAATCATATTCGTCATTTCTCTCAAATAATTGGCCATGGAGGCATTCGAGCGCTTCTTGCAGCTGTCCAACTTAATTGTCAGCTGACGAAACTTGCTCAAGCTAATTCCATTGTATTTCTCTTTCAAGGCAACCCAGACTGCATGAGCTGATAGTAATGGCTCATATTCAAATATTAGGCCAATTAATCAATATCCACTTAGTAGTGGAGTCCTTTTTCTTTCATGTCTTATAGGCATCAATATCACGTTTGTGCTGTGCTGTAGAACCATCAGCAGGTTCATCCATAAATTGATTTATAGCCTCTAGAACTTCTTGTTCCTCAAGAACATATTATATCTTCAGATGTCATATTTTATAGTTCTCTCAATTTAATTTTTCTCCCTTATTGAGTTCAACTATAATGTTCTTGGTAGCCATGATCTATCATAAATAAATATATTATTTAGTTATTCAGTGTAATTCATATGTATATAATTTATAATTTACTCAATATAAATTTGAGTTGGTTTATAAAATCAAGTGGTAACTGCATTTTCACTCATCATTTGTACAATCCAATCTAACTGACATTGATCAATTATATTACATATATCTCATCAAATGAATTAATCATGATATAAACTAATCATGAACGAATCATTATATAAACTAAATAAATTGATCATTTAAATTAAATAAAATGAATTAATCATTTAATAAAATATGAACTAATCATTTTCCAGTTTATTAACACATAACATAACTTTTCTATAAAATAAAAGAAAATTATTCGTACATAACGTCAGAATCTACCACATGACTCAGATAAATTAAATGGACTAACATTGTTTGTATATAACAACAATAACTACAATAGAACTCTAATAAAATAGATAAACCAACATCACTCCCACTAGGACAATACTAGTACAGTAGTTAACACAATTCCTTTCTTCCTGTTGAGCTCAGTTAGGGCAGTCTTAGATCCTGTCAAATCCATACTTGGATCCACTTCCTGATCCACGTGTTGAAGTAGCTTTATACATAGCTCATCATATGTGTTGCGCCCTACATAGCGCCCTCACACATGATGTGCAACTTCACTAAGATTTGTCGACATTGACCGAACCAAAGCCCAAATTCAATAGTTGTCTAGGATGGGAAAATCCTGCATCTCTAGCTTCCAGAATAACTAATTGAGCATTCCAATGTGTCCCCTGAGCCCGTAAATCGGGTCATACTCAATCTCCTGAATTGCCTTCCTCAACTCATTCCGTCGCATATCGCGACAAGTCATCATGTATATCATCCGTGACATCTGGAATTGAAAAATAATAATGTTAGTACAAAACTGACAAACTAGTAACAAAACCAGTTCAATTCAATTCAATTCAATTCATACATATGCATAGAACAAACACACAGAATATATAAGCAAACAATAAAAAAATTCTTTATTTAAGGTGCTTCAGTTGACTGACATACTAGATCGGTCGATTAGAAAATCGGATCCTGAGTATTAGCTTGGTCTATTATCCTCATTAGAACTAATCTAATTAGACAGGGATGTCATATACCTATCTATTATTATTATTTAACGTAAGCTCATTTTAAGTCAACTCAGATTTATTGATCAAACTCGAGCTCATATGATCAAATCTGGTTTATTAGAATAAATCTAGCCCAATTTGATTCAAATTTGGCTCATTAAAACAAATTTAACCTAATTTAATTCAATTTAGCTCATTAGAATAAATCTAGTTCGTTTGATCAAATTTGACTCAAATAAATCTAGCCCAATTTGATTCAAACTTGTCTGATTATACAAACTAATTTGTTCCAGATTTATTCTGATTTAGACTAAACTGATCTAATTAAATCAACCAATGATTTAAACTAGACTTTGGATTTAATTGGGACCAATCTAATCTTATTCAAATCAAACTTCAAACTAAGTACATTTGAGTTTGAACCCGATCTGGTTCAAGTGAACCAAAATCCTATTTGAATGAACCTTTAAATATATTTATATATCTTTTCATTACTGTTTCGTTTTTTTTACTAATAAAAAAACAACAAATTTTGATTAATGACACAGAAAATATTTTCTTTTTGATTAATCAAAATCAAACATTTTCTCATCTTCTTTCATCATTTTTCGCGATTTCAATGTCGCGACTTCTCTACTGCGATGAATGTGATTGCCACGACTATCGATCGTCGGCCTCCAGACGTGGTCGCTGACGCTCTCCGGCCACGAAAGTCGATCACTAGCCATTCGACGTAGTCGCCGACGCCCGAGATGTCTGCAACTGCGAGACCCGATTGCGACCTTCTCTATCGTGACGAACGCAGGTTTTGGTCTTTGGCTCTGTCGCAGGCCCGCGACACGATAGCCAGTGGCAACGGTGAATGTGGAAATCACAACACTATCGCGATTTCTCATTTCTATTCCTCCGATTTCATGCTTTCAGAACTGCTATCGCTCTGATACCATTGTAGACATCTAAAGCATGAAATATAAATCGAGAAATCTGTAAATACTTACAGTGATCTGCCAAAGATCTTGTGTTCTTCGTGTTTGCCATCGGAAGAGCAATTACACAATCGAAGAGCCCTTCTCTGATTCACAGACCAAATTCTTGTACTGTCAAATGTTCCTATGAGAGATCGCACAAAGTTTTTTCTTGACGACAATGTGAGAGCAATCCCAAGATCAAAATCACAACCACCACCCCTGTTCTACTTGCTTGGACGCCAGTTATAAGGAAGAGCTAAGGGAGGTACGTGGGCAGTTATGGAAATTGCCCATGCATCCCACTTCTCCCACGTCCAACAATTCCAACGTTATTATAGTAGCTATTCGTAGTTGCTATAATATATAACAACTATTCGATAGTTCGTCTATTATCTAATTCATTATTTTTTTTATAATATATAATAACTATTCGGTAGTTATTACATTGTGAAAAAACGATAATTTTATTTTAATCAAAATTACTATATATAAAAAATATTTTTATATCAAAATACTTTTTATCAGTTTGATCAATTTTTTTTAAATTTCATCAAAATTATTTTAAATTGATTAAAATAATTATAGTAACTAACTAATTAGCTGCTACATAATTGTGAAAGTTACTAAATAGCTGCTACACAATTGCAGCTAAATCCTAATCCTAAATTTTAAAATTTTAAATTTTAAATCTTAAATCTGGAATACTATTATATAAAAAATATTTTTTACTGATCAAGATTATTTAAACGTCATTAAAATTACTTTAAATTGATGGAAAACACTTTAAAATAATTATAGAAGTTACGTAGTTGTTAGAATATTACAATAGTATTTCTAATTGTTACATTTTATAGTAATTATAAAATTACTATTATATATTGTAGCATCTAGTCATAATTTTACAATAATGTGATGTTGTTTTTGAATAAATCAGCACCAACGTGATACTATTTTGAAAATCCAATACTAACGTGATGTTGTTTTGAACAAACAACATCAAACTAGTGCTGTTTTTTAAAAAACAGCATTAATATGGAACTGTTTTGAAAAAATTAATACCAAACCAATGCTGTTTTTTTTCAAAAATAATATTAATATGGTGCTATTTTGAAAAACTAGCACTAACGTGGTGCTGTTTTGAACAAACCAGCATCAAATTACTGTTGTTTTTTTAAAAACAGCATTAATATGGAGCTATTTTGAAAAAATTAACACCAAACTGGTGTTATTTTTAAAAAAAAACAGCACTATATTGGTGCTGATTTGAACAAATCATAATGGTGTTGTTTTTGAACCATCATGGTGTTGTTTTTGAACAAATCAGCGCTGATGTTGTTTTTTCAAAAACAGCATTAATATGGTGTTATTTTGAAAAAATCAACACCAAACTAGTGTTGTTTTTGAAAAAGTAACATCAACATGGTGTTGTTTTGAACAAATCGGTAGCAAACTAGTGCTGTTTTTAAAAAAAATAGCATCAATGTGGTGCTGTTTTGAACAAACCAGCACCAAATTAGTCCTGTTTTTGAAAAAAACAGCATCAATGTTGTTTTGAACAAACCAGCACCAACATGAAGATGTTTTGAACAAAATAGCACCACGCACTAGAACAATACAGTACCATAACAAAACTGTATTAGAACAAAACAGCACCACTCACCAGAACAAAACAGTACCAAAATAAAACTACAACAGAAAAAACATGCACTAACCTCTGTAACAGATGAACAAAACAGCGAGGAAAGGAATGTGCGACGACAGCGAGGGATCCCCGGAGAGATGACGTGAGAACGAGCGTCAACAGTCAGGGATGCATGGAGAGGCGGCGGCGGCGACGAAGATGGATTGAGAGTTTAGGGAACCAGGGGAAAGAGAGGAGAGGAAGAAAGGGTTTAGTGAACCAGGGGAAAGAGAGGAGAGGAAGAGAAGCGGCAGGATTTGAAGTTTAAAGAGAAAGAAGAGATGGATTAAAAAAAATTATTTTTAGCCACATCAGGTGTCCACGTAGGCTGTCGCCCATGATCACTCACATAAGGATGTGCAGACTATCAAATATATATATATATATATATAATTTTATATAATCATGTATATTTATTAAAATAATATAATTTTAATCATTTATTATTATCATATATATTTTCATTGATGATGGATAAATGATAAAATAAAATAGGTAAGATAATAAAAATCTCTCTATATATTTTTACTTAATTTAATTCAAATATTTTTAAAAAGTGAGTGGAATTTTTTATGAATATTTTAATAAAAAAAAGACATTATAATACAAGATAAATCCCTTGTAATATTCTAAAGATTCCCGTATAAATTATATTTTAAATTTATTTAATAAATTGTTGACGTTCAAAATTAATTTTTAAAAATCTAAAATTTTAATTATCAAAAAATATTAAAAAATAAGTGCAAGACAATTTGAATCAATCAGAATTGGCCAAAACTTAGTGGTGGAGAAGATCAATGCCTTTGACTCTAAAGAGAGTTGGGTCACCTACCTACCTTTCCTGTTCTTGGTGCGGTTTGTCGATCAGTTCCTGCATTTGGCTGCCTATTCATAATCAGTTCTTGTGAACAAGTCATGTTAGTTTATCTGAACTGGATCATCGCATTTATGTTTAAGAAATTAAAGAAGAACAAAAATTGAACTGTGGCATTTCTTATAAATATAGATGCGATCTTTACATACTGAACTGTCATTAACTTTCTTGGAGAAGAAGATGAAGAACGTTCCTGCAATTAACTAAACCTGTAGTATGTTACTGAACAACAGTCATACAAAATTATACTGATTAGTAAAAAGAGTCATACTAAATAGGCCAAAACACAATTTTAAGAAAAGAAACTCAAATAAAAATGCAAGTATAATAATACAAAAACCCCTACTTCATAATCAAACATTACAAATATGAACTACCAGAACAAAGATAATCTCATAATCCTACCTTTTTTACCTTCTACTAAGAAAGAAACCAAAAGATCAAAAAAGAAAGAACACAAGAAATAGTTTGAGTTGATCAAAGGAATGCGGAATTCCGCAGAATGGCCTACAAGGGGAGACAAGACATGATAACTAGTTTCATAATGTTACATTAGTGTATTGAGAAACTTTGTATCACTGCCTCTTCTTACCTCAAAATATACAATGCAAGAATTTTTATTTTTTTTTATAGTTTTTTCATCTACTTCCTCTCTCTGTTTTTTTTTTGTTTGTTTCTCCTCATTTCCCCTTCTTTTCTGACCATTTCGCATCCATGATGTATATTGTACTGACATTACATCAGTATATCAGAACACTCAGCAAGCCGGGCTGAGACTGGCTGAAGCGGATGCCTTCATCCAGCAGGTATTGTTCAACTGCCACCGGAAGTCTTGCGGGAGTTCGGACGCCCTTGGTGTGGTGGCCAGTCCCAACACAAATCATTACGTGCAATCGCTGGCGGGTGGCCCTCGCTGTGCTCCTCAGGGTTCTTAGCTCATGATTCAGAACTTGTAGAGCTTCATTCACATGAAGGCCATGAAGATCAATCAGGCGGTCATGTTCCCCACCGTAGTTCTGTGTCTTAGCAGATACTGGGTTCCTGACAAAATACACGAGGAACAAAGACTCCACTTATTGAGTAATCAAATAGCTGCAATCTCAGAGAACTAGTTCATGTCTGCATCTTAAAGTGCAAAAATTAACAAAATTTCTATCCATTGTGAATTCACCAAAATGCAAGATATTGAATTGTTGATCCTTTGTCTATGTATTGCATGGTAATGTAATATGTAGCAACAGTGGATTCTTCCAGAGGAGAATAAATAGGGATATATAAGCTTTTAGCTAGTCCAACCTTTTTCGGTAGATTTCTTCTTTGGCTTTTTCATGAGCTGCTTTCATATGCATGTTGTACAACTGTCCCTCGAAGCTCAATTCCTTGGCTAAAGCCTTGTTTCCAATTAGATAGGCTTGTCTTGCCTGTAAATATATTCCATGAAGATGACTAATTTCTACAAGCAAATCTTTAAGTACATGTTAAGAAACCACACTTAGTCAACAACAAATTGGCTCATAGGCACAACAGTTGACACAAGCCAAAAAAAAAGAAGGTGATGGTTATAACATAACGGGGAATTCATTTGCTACAGTTATAAGTGAATTCTTCTTCCCATTACCACATAATGCTACTGGGCTTTCATGTGTTAACTGCTTAGTATGCTTCCTTAACAATTCTCCAGAAGAAAGAGTTATAACATTTAACTCTATAGAAATTGGAGGAAAAAAAAAAGAGCTAGACATTGAGCAAATGAAAATCAAAGGGCCCAAAAACTAAACATGCTGTAACTATGTCCATGGTATACGGGAGGGGAGAAAATTCATGTATAAGAGACCCTTTCTGGCCTCAAGTACATTTCCGCCAAGTACCTAGTTAATTTGCAGATTTCGGCACATATTAATGAGAGAATAAGAACAAGGCTAACATATCCTTTTTTTCCTTCAAGAAACTTGGCAGTAATTTCTTTGTTAATGTAATCTTTAGAAAAATGTGAATAGCTAATGCAACTTGAAGCTTAATTTTGGAAATATTATCGTGAGAATAGTTTAGACAAAAGGAAATTAGTTGTTTGTATTGAAGAGCAAGATAACTAAGAAAACATTAAACAAGAGCAGTTGAATTACCTTCGAGATAGACATCAATCACTAATAAATCTAACATGCACTGAAATATATAATAGTATGATAGTATTTAATTTTATTAAAATATTATATAATCATTTGATTTGATAAATATCACTATCAAAATTCTCATATTACTATATTATAGTAAATTAGAAAGAAATTAAAATAAATTGATGCAGATCTCCATTGCAAAGCAAAACTCAATAACCAATCAACACTCCCAAGAAGAAGAAAAATAATTGGGCCTACAAAGACTGAAAATAACAAAGATTTCGTTTATTGCCAATTTGGTCTCCATACCCTCAATAAATGTCAATTTGGTTCACAAAGTTGTTGTTATGGGCTCGCTTTTTTTTTCCCTCTAAAAAAAATATTTTTAGTCAAAAATATCCAAAATCATGCATTTATGAGGATCTTTTTGTTTAAAGTATTTTATTCTAGAAAATTTATATTTGTAGTGCAAACTTATGAATTTAATTACCTATAATATCGGTAGGGTTGTAAACAAGCCGAGCTGAGTCAACCTTTGTGGTATTTAAGCTTGTTTGATAAGGTAGTCAAGCCGAGCTGAGCCTAAAATGAACCAAGCTTTTGAAATGATTGTTCAAGCTTGGCTTGGTTTCAAGCTTGGCTTGAGCTTGGTTCAAGCTTGGCTTGAGCTCTCAATTCAAGTTTGTTTAATTGTTTGAAACTTTTATATTTTAAACTTGTTTGGTTGGTTATTGAGTTTGATAATATAAAAAAAATTATTCATTTTGAAACTTTCTTTGATTATTTAGCATATTGATAAGAATTTTATTGATGAACATGATTACGAATATTGTTCACGAAAGTTGTTCACGAACATTAACGAGCTGATCGCATATGTGTTCAAACTTGTTTGTTTAGTTTAACGAATAGTTTGTTCATTTAGTTGATTATTGAACGAACATAAATAAGCTCTTATCAAACCGAACACCAAGCTAACGTTCGGTTCATTTACAACCCTAAATATAAGAGCCAGAACCTACTCAGATAGATAAAAAAAAAACTTTAGACTAAAATCACTCCAATATCAAAGACTATTAAGTAATGAAGTTTTCTCAAACACAATTGCAATATGGAAATACTTAACTATAAAATTAATATTTGGAGGAATTTTAATGAAATAATTTAAAATATTTGAAAATAAATATTTTTTGAAATTAACTTGAAATTCTAAGAATCCCTAATTGTCTAAAAAAGCTTTCATAATTCTAAAATTAAAAATTAATATAACAAATTGATTTCATATATATATATATATATATTAGTGGAGCTCTTTGTATTATATGCAATTGATTCTAATTTTAAATTGATAAAAGAAGATTAACATTGATTTATAACACAAATGTCAAGAGGTTACCAATTGCATTAAATTCTTATTAATCCATTGTATGTTGTTAATGAAATTTCTTGTGTTAGGAGGAAAATAAATAAATCAGCATGCAGGATTACTTTCATTATATATAAATAATAAATAATTGTAGAAAGACCAATAACCAGGAAACTTTATCATTTAGCCTAGTTTCCTATGCAGTCATTATGCACCATAGTTCTTTATCTATTTGCTAAGATCTAGTTATCTATAGTTCTATACAGCTCTTACATATTACCAGCTATAAAGTACTCAAGAATATCACTGTTGAGAGGAGTGGAACTATCAAACAATCATTCTACAAAACATACTTTATCATTGCAAATAATTAGCCTATTCATTATTAGGCACCAATTAGAGAATATCTACCTGATCAAAGCATGCATTTCGAAGGCGTGCCAAATCACGAGCTTCCTCTCTTGTCTCCGAATAAATATTTGCTGTAAAGAAAAAACTAGGAAACATATAAGAAAAACATTTACCTACACTAAGAGGGAATTTATAAAACAAAGTGCACAAGTTAGAGAGAGGTCATCTTGAGAATATTTATTACCCACTGCATCCCCAGTCTCGAGCCAAACAGGAGATGATCGAACTGCACCTGAACTATTCCATCTATCTCCATATGCAATTTTAGTGCTACCATTATATGCACTACCTAAGACTTGGGAACTTCTACTTGAACCAGCATTACCATCAGAACCATTTCTTTCAAATTTCCAGTGACCGGAATCCTGGGTTGCTAGTTTCCTAACGGTAGAGGCAAAATCAATTTGGCTTTTTGATGTGACAGGAGATCTATATGAATCAGACACAAATTGATTATCTCCATATTTTGACAACCCATTCTGAGAATGAGCTACTGGAAGGGCAGGAAAGTCCAGTGGACTAAAGTTTGGAGCAGCCAATGAATTTGAATCAGAGTTCGGATCAAAACTGCTATCAACTTGAAGCTGCAACAAGAAATAAATTGTCAGGAACCCTTAACACCCATTTAGTTAGACCACAGTTTAATGAATCACGACCCAGTCACCATACTACATTAAGGCAAAAATTAAGCAGAACAATTCGTACTAATTCATGGTTAAACGTCAAAAACAACCCAAAGAAACATTGATAGCTAGCATCCACCTAATTATGGTCAGAAATTGTCAAATTAGAATGAAGGATAAGAGCTTGTCAGAAACAAGCCATAAGGAGAGAAGAAGTGTTTCTACTGTCACTATCTGTGACAAAATTGTTTTCTGACAGGAAAAGTAATGGGATAGAAGGATGTTGGCAAACCTCAATATTGCCTTCATAATCATAATGTTGGCTGTGCAATGGCTACATTTAAGCAGATACCTTCCAAAGGTCAAAGTTGTCCTAACAATCATCAAAATGTCTTCCAATTTACAAACTGATAAGTTGTAAAAAAGTCAGCCCATAAACTAAAAGTTAAGGAGACAAACTGTGCCTTTGCTTTTAACCATAACAAACCAGCCAGAATGATTTTGGAAATCCTGAATCATAATTTGCTAATATGTTCCTCCTTTTCTTCTGAATATCAATCTACTTAGGTTGGGGATAAAGTGGGGTCCTAAAAGAATCCTACAATACTGTTGCAAGTACATTCACATATATAACACCACCTATCCCAAAAGAGAAACAGAAAGATGCTACAACCTCTCATCTATACATATGGGATATAGAAGAGATACACTTATGAGCCACACTATGCTCGAATCTTTTTACTCTATTTCAAAAGATTAAGGAATTCTCTTTTTTTTCAATATTTCTAAATCCAGAGCAATGATTTAGTGTTAATGATACACATTTTGATTAAAAAAAATCACTAGTTTTGTACTGGAAAGTGGTATCATCAAGCATCCAGACCATTTCAATAAAAAATACAAATAAATTCTCTGAAATTCAGAAAATAATTCCATTTATTTAACATTTGATAAATTGTTACGAAGATTGCAAATGCCAACCAGAAATGAATTTAATTTTTCCCACAGATGTTATCATATTCATCTAAGTATTGAAATGCGGAACCTTGCTTTCAATTCCAAGCAAAGTTTAGATGTTAAAATTTTGTCAAATTACCATTTACGTTTACATCTTTGCAATATCAGATAAATTATCTAACAAGGGAACCTATCTTTACTTTCTCAAAGTCTAAGAACTAATCCATAGATTCAATCGCAACCACCATATTATAATTTATCCATAAGTATCCTGAATGACCACAATACCTCAAGCTGAGTTAGGATCTCAACTGATAAGTTCAAATCACATCCATTTCCATAATAAATATCTGCAAGGCTCTGAGCAGCAAATCCAGGAAATTGTGATGACAGGAACTCAATAGGATCAGTGACCAAATTTTCGAGGAAAGTATTATCACCCATTGAACTAGGAGTAAGATCATCATCATAAAAGTGCCCATCTTGCAGTTCATTTTCAAATGACTTACCCCACACATTAGCCATTGATGTCATGCGAGCAGCTGACAATTGTTCTTTAGCATATATAGATCCAGGGTATCCCACCTTTGCACTCAAGCTGACATTTTCAATGGTAGGAGATAGATCTTGCTGCATATCTAACATCTCTCTGGTCATTGATCCTGGAAATTTGGTTTGTTCAGCACTATCATTGATCAACAAACCAGCAAGTGAAAGGTGTCCAGACTCATGCAGTTCTTCTCCTCTGACTTCAAAGTCAGGAGTGATATCATCTGGAAGTCGTTGGCGCCAGTACTGGTGTACCTCATCATCTGAGTTATTTGAAGCGTTAGAATCTGATCTATCCAAGACTGTTTTTCTAGAAGATCCTGTAAGATCAAGCTTTGTGGCATCTGAAATTTTGGTGGTTTCATAAGTACATTTAAGAGATGAAGGAACAAATTCAGCTGCATTGGGATTTAAAGCGGTAACTTTGTTCAATGAACTAGACTTTGCAACCGAGGTGTCTGCAAGACCTTTGTTGGAAGAGTTCATCTTTATCTAAAGCACTGGTAACTCTTGACTATATACAATTTTTTGTACAAGGCGAAAGTTTCAGGAAGGTTTATCCGAGACCTGCAGATGAAATTTGTAAATGAAATAAAATCAGACGCAAATATAATCTGAACAAGAAAAACAAGGAAAGATCGGTAATAAAGATCATCGTCTCCAACATGTAATAAAAAAAAAATATTCTTTTTGACAATCTCATATGTAGTTTCAACCTAAAAACTCAGTACCAACAAATATTTAAAAAATTGTATGGTACAATGCAACATCATAGCAATTGAAATCAGAAGGCAAAAAATATATGCAATGAAGAAGAATCTAAGCCATAACACTGGACATTAAATGGAGACAATTTACATCTTACACTACAAGCAGATCTCAGCAAACACACAGATTTAAGCGTCCAAAAGCAAAGCAACAGAAGCTAAAAGCCGAAACAAATCAACCTTCCGTGAGATTCTCCTTATTCGAAGATTCCATCAACCAAAAAGCAGATCCACGCAAAAAATACCGTCAGTAACCAAGGAAAATAAGAAACAAGAAGGGGGCCAAGAAAAGATTCAAAAAAGACCCCACCTTTCCTGAGATCGATGAGGGGGTATATGGCTGGGAACCGATCCATCAAGTAAAACGAAAATAAAATGGTGAAAAACAAGCAAGCTTCTATTTTTTTTTTCTCCTTTGAGAGCCAAGGAACCTCCTCGGATTAGCCTGCCCTCAAGCTGCCTCTGCCTCGGAGTAGGATACCACTAGCTAGTCTTAAAACCTGCGCGACCCCACGCCGACTGCAGGCGCCGCCACATGAAGGAGCTCCATTTCGGGAATCGAAGAAGAATAAAAAAGGAGTAGAGTAGAGAAGAGAAGACAAACCCCAAATCTTGGCCTCGCTTCCTCTCCTCTCGATTTCGCTCCGCCTCTCCCTTTACTTTCCGATTGACCCCTGGCCTTATAAAATTGAGAGAAGCGATAGGACGTCAAGGCTTTTCCTACAATCCCAGCCGTCCATTTTTCTCACCCAGGCAGCATCATTACCGTTCCACTTGATCTCCCGTTACCCGCGGCTTCACTTCATCAATCACCGTCCATGCTTAATCGCACGGCTAGTTTTCCTTGATCAGTTCTCATTTTGTTCTTTTGCCATGTATTGGGCTTTCAAGCCTCAGAAGCCAATGTCAGATCAGTTTGTTCGATTTTAAGCTGAAAGTTAATTTAGTGATAAACAAGTTAGATCACAAAGGACTAATGACTCTAATCAATTTTATCATAAACCAATTGATGTGTTTGTAATGATCTCATAACTTCTTGAGCTCGAGCTAGAACCCAAGGACTTGGCTTTTACCTGACATTACCGCTTCGTTCCTCTAGCCGGTCTGAGCCATACACGACGATTATCATACTGGAACTTCGCACTAAAGCACCTCCATTTGTGCTAAGGCTAAACAGCTCACAAGCTCCACATATGCTGTCAAAACCAAATTGATCGAAATCGAAGCACAAGTGCACCAAGGGGAACTCGACTACATGTACTCACTGTATAGCATATCCAGTAATATCATTCATACAGCCTGAATAAAATAGCAATGAATTCTAAACAAGAAACAAGTGATATTAATCTCGAGAGGCTGACTGAAAGATGAAGAATACAGTAAGAAGTCCCACTAATGCTGTAGCAACCAATGCTAGAGTTGGAATTGGTGTCGTAAACCCGAAATTCTACAAAGGAAAGCTAGTTGTTAGCATTTCATAACACTGGGCAACAAACAAGAGATATTCATGGGAAAAAGTGTTGAAAAAAGGTTCCATGGCAACATAAGAAAATCATCCAAAGGGTTGAACTATCAGCTTGGAGCTTTAGTGAGTTTCAACAATGTAACTGAGATTTAACTGGATTTAAGTAGAAACACGAAGAAATGACTTGTTTCAAACCTCTAGAAGTCCTTTCCCTGTTGATATTTCGACAGTTATTGCAGTGGTAAAACCAACCATCGCAAGCCGACCCAGCCATACATCTAGTCTATTATTCTCCTTGGTTCCCTGCTCACACCTTATGGAAACAGATGTTTCTTGCTGGTTAACTTTCCTTCTGTTTGATGTAATCCAGGATGCTGCATGTAAAATTCTTTCAGATATTAGGATCATAATGAGTGCACCACTCTTGTAAAATATAGCTGTATAGTTGTTAACTAGGGTCACAAATGATAGAAAATTGTGGTAATATTATCTGATAGAAAATCTCGTAAAATGTTCATAAAGCCTATTTTGATTACTGTTGATAAGGCATGGATGTGATCTTTCAGATAGAAATTTTTAGATTCAGGCGATGAAAGAAGCAGCACTATGTTAACATATATGATGTAAAAACGAGAGGAAAAAAAACAAGTTAGATGATAATCTACCATGTCCTTTTCCAAGAAATGCCCTTCAAGTAAGCACATTGTAGTTCACTTAGCAAAGAACCATAACCATCCAGAATCTAACTCAAATAGACCTGGTGAATATAAATTTGTTCCATGAGCCTAAAATGAAATACTTTTAGGATCACGAAAGGCCATAGACAGTGCCACCAAATTATCAATATAGTTGTTAGTAGGACGGATGTGCTCGTGTGTGATTGTCAAGCAAAAGTACAGAGCGGAATGAAGGTAATAAAAATTAGAATGACGCTAGCACAATGATGTGTAACACCTTGATCCAAGTCTTAGTACTCGAGTTCACCAAGTTCCTTCCTGAGCTTTAATGCACCAATTTGATTCAAGCCATCTCCAAGGCGATGAGGAGCTCCACAAGCTCCTTGAGCTCAAGCGACCGACTGAATCCAAGCTAAGCTCTCAAGTAATGAGCTCCTTGTTGATCTCCACAATCACTGTGTTGTATCTAAGTACTAGCACGTCCTTGTTGATCACTATGTGCACTAATCCAATTTCTTGCACACTTGATGTACATATCAAAACCAAAGAGAAGACTTAACTTATACCATATCACTAACATACTAAAACAATGTGATTAAGCCCAACCATAAGGCAAGAGTCGTTCCTCCTGTTGGTGCAATCATCCTCGGGTCAAGGTTAACCAAGTTGACTAAGCTCGGGTTGGCTCGAGTTTGAGTTTCGATGTTTGACAATATCTGAGAGAGAAGTCAAGTAGATCAAGGGACAGACACTTGATAAAGGAAAGTCTTAAATGAGGTTAGGCAAGAGGAAAGACCTAGTGGGACTAGACAGTGGAAGACTGGAGGTTAGGCAAACGGAAAGTCCTAGCAGGGCTAAGCAGTGGAAGACATAGTTGGGAACTAAGCACTGAAAGTCCTAGCGAAGTTAGGCGGTAAAAGACATAGTTGAGAGCTAGACAATTGAAGTCCTAGCGGGGCTAGGTAGTGGAAGACCTAGTGGGACTAGGTAAATGGAAGTCCTAGTGAGAGGTTAGGCAATGGAAGTCCTAGTTGGACCAGACAAATGGAAGACCTAGTTGGAAACTAGACAATGGAAGTTCTAATGGGGCTAGGCATTAAAAGACCTAGTTGGGAACTAAGCAAACCTAATTAGGAATTAGGTTAAGTCCAAGGTGGGTCAGCTGGAGCTAAACACTTGGCACGAGACAGAAAGTCCAAATGGATCAAAGGTTAACCGGACACTCGGTGAGGAAGCTCGGGCAGGTCAAGGTTGACTAGAAATTAGGAAATGAAAAGTCCTAATAGGTCACTAGATATTAGGCAGAGGAAGTCCTGGTAGGTTGAGGTCAACCAGATACTAGGCAAGAACCGAATAACCGAATTCAGGCCTGAAAAGGCTGAATTTAGGGTTACCAATCGATTGATAGCTCAAACCAATCAGTTTTCTCAAGTGAACAGTGGCCAATTGATTGGTGGCTCAAACCAATCGATTTTCTCGAGTGAACAATGACCAATCGATTGGTGGCTCAATCCAATCGATTGGATGTTGGTTTTCTCGAGTGAACAGTAGTCCAATCAATTGGTGGCTCAAACCAATCGATTGAGACATGTTTCTCGAGAATAAAAGGGGTTGTAATTGATTGGGTAATCAATTAAGGCACTTCCAATCGATTGGTGTTTCTTCGCGAGAACAGAAAGTTCTTGAATCGATTCACTGATCGATTGGAAGGCTTTCTTCGCGAACACAGAAGGCTCCCAAATCGATTGGCCAGTCAATTAAGGCCAAGTCAATCGATCGATTGGGGCCTTTTTCGCGAGAACAGAAAGTGCAGGAATCAATTGGGCAATTGAATATGCAGCTTTCTCTCTCGCGAACAAAAGCTTCGGAATCGATTAGCTAATCGATTAAAAGCTTGTAATCGATTGGTATGACTCACTAAAGACGAGCGAAAAAGAACCGTTCTGTAGGTATTTGAACAGTCGTTTGACGTGGCAATAGATTAGGGGTAAGCCTAATCGATTAGGAGGCGTTTTCCAGCTCGAGAGAAACCCTAGAAAAGGGGGTTTCACGGTGTGTTCGACCTGCCAGTTCTTGAGAAGTTAGAAGCAAAGTGCTGCTGCATTTCCAACCAATCAAGAGGATAAGAAAGCGCTCAAAGCAAGATTCATGTAAAGTTGTTTGTATTCATTGTATTTGCTTTCATTTCTTATTGTATTTCTGGTGTTCGAGATTGTACGAGGCTTCTCCGCCTCTTGGAAGGAGGTTTTCATAATGGAGCTGTGAGAGAGAGTCGGACCCTTGGATTAGTCACCTCAAGGAGGTGGAGACAAAATAAAATAAAGATGTTAGCATTGCTTCAAGTTTTTCGCTGCAAATCAAGTTCAAAAACAAGATCGAAGCTATTCAACCCCCCCCCCTAGCTCTCTACATGTCGTAACACCCCAATAGAATTTACTATGGAAGTTTCCTCTCTATCATTTTAGCAACTAGTGGGACTAGGAAACTTAGATCCTCAAACATGGAACAATTTATTAATAAACTTGGCTTGTGAGGGACTACATTAAAACAAATATTCTTCACTATTCCACTCAAAAGTGATTAACTACTTGACAAAAGCTCACATTGGGTACCTCTAAATGTTGAATCTTATCGATGGAGAGGGTTAGCTAAAGGTATTCAGCATGTAGTCCCAATACACATAGCAAGATATTCTTTGAAATAAAAAAGAATGCAAAAAGCATATCACAGTAGGATCTGATTCTGCTAAAAGTACAGGTGAAATCAAGTGAGTTGCATGGGCACACAACTTGAATGCAAAATGAATGTGGGATGCATACTAAATCTCTAACATGAATGCATTATATAGAGCCCCAATATAATTGACAATGAAGCTTAATGATTCCTTAGAGTCTCCGACAAACAGCAATCAACCTTTATTCAGGTACTAATAAGTTAGCATATGTCCTCCTATTTGGCATGTACTTCATTGTCACTATATCAAAACTATCACTCGCCCATGTCAATTCTAACAAGAATCGTATACTTTATCCAATATTACATTGGATTTATTTACGCCAATGACACATTGACAGGCTTATGGCAGACATAATATGATGAGTTGGACAAGGAAATGTTCCATTTAAGTGAAAAACAGAGGAAATGTGAATAGACAGATTTAGCAAAATAAAAGATCGATTATAAAATTTGACTAGGTACAGCGAAAAATTTACCATGTGACATATCCGAAGTTAACTAAGAATTTAACTTGATAGGCAATGTGAGACGACAAATAAATTTTGACAAGGAGCTAAATACAGAAACACAACCTTTTACACAAAGTAGGAAAGCACAATAACAGAAGAAAGTGGATTTTGGCATGCTCCTTGAATGGAACTACTAATAAACCTGAACTGGAGGCCATTACAGAAGCAAGCTCTAGAAATTTTTTAAAATTGTTTCCGTGGTGAGACACAAGAGTAGAATTCGCATCAAATTCTAGAAATACTATACAAGATAACAATCCCGTGGCCTAAAATGGACTAAAATCGCCTTCCTATTGCAAGAAGGGACAAGGAAGGGATAAAGAAATGCTTTTGAAACTCCCACTTGAAATCGACTGGGCTTGGTGTATGACAAAAGTTACATGGTCAAAGTTGCGGACTCATCAATGGAAACTCCAGAACAATGTCCTTAACTTTTTTAGATTGTTTTCCCCTTTTATCTGCAACTGAAATTGAGTTAATGCGATCCTTTTCCATATTCCTCAACTTGCACTATTTCCCCCTCATCATCCCTCCTTTCACCAAAACAACAAACAAACAAAGCACGTTTGTGCCACTTCCCAAAACCACAGACGGAAGACAAAAAGATCAAATCTTTGTAAGACAAGGGTCGATTACCTGTAGAGGCAAGCGTGAAGGACGAAGTGAGCGGCGAAGCTCCGGATGGGGGGGAGCGAGTCAAGCCGCGGGATTTTGAGATAGACGCACCTGCGAATCGAAGGCGATGAATGTTACAAACAGTAGGATGCCCGGATAATTAAGAATGAGAGAGAGAGAGAGAGAGACGTGGGGATGAGCCGATATGGTGAGAGGCGGCGAAAGGAAGAGCTTGAACACCGACCACGGCCATAGGAGGAAGATAGAGGCGCAAAGTTCGAAAGCCTGCTTTCGTTGCCAGCGATCTTGTGTCCGTCCCCGTTTTATCTTCTTACCGGCGCTTCTCCGCCACTTAGTCTGTAGCAGCTCATGATTTGGCTCCTTCCGTTACGCGAGAAGGAATCGTTGACATGCATACTATATACCGGAACGGCGGCGTAGAGGGATTATATAATAATATTATAACGAAATAGCATAATATTACGGGGATTATAAAATAATATTATAATGAATATTACTAAGCATTATGATGACAAGGCGAAACGCTAATTCCCGTCACATTCCAAGATTAACGCAAATAAAATAAATCACAAATAACTATTAATTCAAATAACAATCGATGCATAGAGAAAAGCAAAAATCTAACCACTAAGCATACACTAATCAATAGCTCATCCTGAGAGTGAGAGGACATATTACTAAGCATTATAATAATGCATATGGGTAGCAGCAGAGCCTTGTTCTTGGTTTCACTTGCTGAACTATAGAGACGGTGAGATGATGAACAAAACTTACTTTCGTCCCTTGGAAGTTGAGGAGAGACTGATTAGTTGAGCTGATTATTTAAAGTAAACCAAGAAGGCCTCGGGTCGCTCGGAATGATCGGAGCCAGGTTGAATCCCAGATTCCTGATCAAACAAAATGCAAGCTACTCTGCATGGTAGTTTTATTTTCCAGGGCAAGCATTCTATTTCGATTTTCAATTACAACAAGGTTCTTCAACTGTCTGCATACTGTAACTTCATCTTAATAATACATATTATTCCTACCACCCTCTCTACGGGAGAAAGAAAAAAAAGGTCTGGAAAGTATGGAAGCTAAAAGGTAAGCATGATAGTACATCTCAACTAATAGCCTTATAAATAGCGACAACGAGTGGCATTCGAATTTACAACAAAAGTGCACAAAATAGCTGGCCTCGAAGCCAACAATCTGCTTACTTCTAGCTACACTCAAAAAGGATTGCCGGATGCGGAGCAAATTCTATGAGCAGCTTTGTATGCGTTTGAGACTGGGACAAATTGCATGCCATTTATAAAAATCTTTACTGTGTATCTGCCACAGAAAACACCATGAGTATTATGCAAAGAAGTTTTCGCTCATAAAAGCTGAAAACAAGGATCACAGTTCACCATACAGCAATTAGAATACCTGGATTGAGGTACAGACAGGAGATAGATCACTAAATTAGAAACCTAAATGGCAGTTCCTATAACCCTTATGATGTTAAAAGTAGGAGAAATGAGATTGTATTTAATTGTTTTTGTAAACTCGACAATGTAGATGTATATATAGGACTCGAACATAATCTCTAATTCTAAAACATCAAGCATGGTTTTAGCTCCACTGAGAATCTAATACCTCTGACATTCCCTTTAAGTT
This sequence comes from Hedychium gardnerianum, assembly GCA_038050645.1. Lineage (NCBI taxonomy): Eukaryota > Viridiplantae > Streptophyta > Magnoliopsida > Zingiberales > Zingiberaceae > Hedychium > Hedychium gardnerianum. The sequence goes on along the minus strand of JBBUKS010000002.1, from coordinate 1,187,994 downwards.
GGAAAAGAGTAACTATTTAAATACAGCTTGTGACATAAAACTAAAAAATAGACTCGGAAGTAGCACATTTTTTGCAAGCCGGTGAAACTAAGTTTCAGAAAAGAGTTGACAGAAAACAAGCATTCCTTCTTTGGTCTTGAATGTATATTGCTGAATGACGAAAGACTCCAAAAATTCGTTTCTCGAGTGAATTTGTTGCTGCAGTTCATATAGTAGGAAGCAAAAAATTTAAAGAGTAAGGGAAAAAACTAACAAGGGTACTTGTGGAAAAGATGGAAAGCCAAGATGTTTGCTTTGAAAGAGTGCAGGAAGAAAATGTACTGTTTGGGTCTTGACAGGATGGAAGATTGCATCTCAAAAGATGTGGTAAGCATCGGAAGGGAAAGACAAGCATATCTGAAAATGGATTACAAAGAAGCAAGAAGTTGCTATATGAAAGAGGAATTAAGAAATCATTGCTAGAACCTAGAAATACTGAAAGCTGGAAGAAATCAGGAAGTGCTGAAAGAAGACATAGAAGATGCAGATCAATTATGAGAAATCCAATGGAGAGGAAGGCAAGCAGACCCATATATCTTGAAGAAATAAGTAACAGAACTCTTCTCTGCTTGTAGTAGTGTAGGGTTGGTCCAGGGCCAACACTAGATTTGCGGTTTCCCCTGCTCACAGAAAGAGGAACAGTGGTGGCATTGAAATGTAGAGAACATTGAATTTATATTAGTTTTCAGTGCAGATCTATGGATGCATCAGGCGCCTAGTGCTGCTCATGGTGGTTAAGACCTCACATGTGAAGGATTCCTATAGTGAGTCTACCACAATCTTGAGAAGGGCTGAAGGAGAAAGGTATAAGCATCAGCATAGGAAAAGGACTAGTGAAGCTTGCAGAGAAGAGAGCATCAATAAAATGAATCAGAAAGGAAGAGAAAAGATGTAGCTAGCTAGAGAACGAGAACTTACATGGCAAAGGCAATGGCATTGACAACAATGGATTGCAGAAGGAGATGAGGGGAGATCACAAATTGTCTTCCTGGATGGAAAGGGAGGCTTCACGGTGGTTAAGCAGCATGAGGACAAAGGCAAGGAAAGAAATTTCCAACAGAGGAAGGCTGAGATCTGGACTATAGTGCCCCTCGAACCAAAGAGGAACATGAAAACTGAGAAATAAAGTCATGGTTTGAATAAGATGCTAAAGTGGGAGAGAAAAGATTGTTTTGTGAAAGATACCCATTACAAGTAATATAGGCTCATGATGAACCCTAAACCTAAACATCTTACATGGGTCTAAACCCACAACAATAATAACCTAATATTTCTAACATAAGGCTTTTTTTATCCTCTCCATCTCTCGTCAAACCATATCTTTATATTGGGTGCGTGTGTAACACACCATGATGGCATCTGCCCAAAGCTTCGTATCCATCTCTTCCACCATTAATACAGGAATGATGATTGATTTATTACTTGGGAAACCCAATCAATATTTGGTGCTTATGAACATAGAATTACGAAATCCCAATTTCCAGCTTATATTAGCGGAAAATTATAATTTTATCAAATACCAATTCATAGCAAACATGATTAATTTAAGTTCTATTTGTACATTGAGTCGATGAAAAACATACCCAAGATGTAGATATGATATCAAATAATGTACCAAGATGTAAATATCATATCTAACCTTAGGACAAAAGTCGATGTTCATAATTTCCAGGGTAGGACACTGAGAAATTGCTGCTTCCAACTGTTCTTCAGCTAGCATGCTGCAAGCCTGTAGATTAAAGAAAATGCTCAAATAAAAGCAGAACAAGAATCCAGTCATAAATTGTAAAAAGGATCATATAATCGGTAAGTTTAGTTATGGCATATGTAAAAAGTAAATTTATGGTATGCTAATGCAATGGATAAAAGATTGTTTGCAATATGACAACACGTTGTCTAAAAAATTCTCACCCAAATCTCATATGTTATCATAATGAATTGCCAAATCAAAGTTGACACATTCTTTTCTGGAATATTGGTATTAGAAGAAAAAAAAACTAAAGACAAAACACAACACTTAATGACAACAAACAGTTCATTAAAAAATCACTTAAATCCAAGCACCTCCTCTCCCAACCCAAACACAAAATTCTCTAATTATAGTATTGTCAATCTGAATAATCACAACCAGTCATTTACCAGAAGCTGGAGATTGTTTAGCCTTGGACACTTGAGCCTCAAGAACTCCAGGGAATTACAATAACTAAACAAACAGTGTAAGATGTGTCAGCAAAGTATACAGAGAGACATAGCAAGAACCATTTACTTGACCAAACTGTTCAGAATAAGTATACCTTAAGTTTAGTATACAGAGGCTGCCACATGCCAAATCTACCTCCTTCAGGTTTATAGATAAGTTCAGGTTTATTTTAGATAAAAAAAAACAATTAGCACTTGAAGAAATATGGGCTTTTGTAATGTTTGGACAACCAGTGCAGTTCAAAATTTGAAGCAGACGGCCTCCTGTCTTCAGATAGACATCCTTGTCACTCTCCTTCAATATGGAAGGTGAACAGAAATGGACAAACTTTTGAGACAAATTGCTCCAGACAAGTTGATGAATATTTGCACAGCCATTCAAATTCAGATGAGCTAAATTTGTACAATAAATGAGAATATCTAGTATATCCAACTGCCCAGCAGATGAATATGATAAATCTAATTCTCGTAGGTCTGGAAGTGCACTCTCCTTATAAAGGGCACCCAAGGAAGAATCTGTGAGGTACTTGCAAGCAGAGAGCCTTAATGTCTGCATGTTAAAATCCCAAAAACAGAATCATTATTTGTGCAAGCTTACAACTGGATTTATAACTAAACAAAATATCTCAATGATATTGCAAGGCTGAAAAGATGAAAATAGAAAATATGCTTGCAGGCAAAGAAATGTTACGTATCGAATTTTATTTCCATTTAATTTCCTTGTCATAATTTAATTTTAAATTTAATTGGCTAATCAAGCTAAACAAACCAATAATTTGAGTTTGGGAGACCATATGAGATTTAGTTAGAGATTGATTTAGTCCTTCAAGTAGGTCTGGTGATTAAGGTTCAAATCGAACTTGATTTGAATTTATTTTACTTGTTTTAGGGGTTGAATCAACTTGATGTTAGAAAAACTGGTTCAATCATGTCTGGTTGAATTTAGTGGAATTTTTTAGTTGCTTAGAATTACTTGAATTCCTTTCTATTTCCTCTCTCCCTAAGTAACCCATTTCTCCCAATTCTTCCGCACCTCTCCTCCCCCTTCACGTTGCCACTTGTCCCAATCTCCCGCTCAAGTGCGGGCGATGTCTATTGGAACCACCAGTGAGCACCACTCTTCCCCTCTTCTCAAAAATGCCTTCTCTATCCCTAAATCTCTCTCCACTCCTTGTCTCACTTATACAAAATGTTTTGTTTTGCATATAGTAAATTTGTTATTCTATTTGAAAGGAATGAAATGTATATTTTGTTTAGTATTTGCTTAGCATGTCTCATCTCGTACTATCATAACTGTGAATTGTAACTAGGTGGGGTCCTCTTGAGTACGTGGAAGAATATGTTGGGCCACGACGAGGAAGTAGCTTAGATATTCAAAGCCACGTGATACATATTATAGTAAATTCTAGATGGCGCACACTTTCAACTATCATAATTGTGGATATTTTCCAACAAATTGTAACTAGGTGAGGGTACTTTCTGGTACGTGAAAGAATACCCTGGGTTGTGACAAGAAATTAGCTTTGATATTCAAAGTTTAATTTCATCTGAACACATTTATACCATATTCCACAGATTTGATATAAATTGCATGATACATCTTAAGAGTAAATTTCAAATGGTGCCCACTTCGACTGCTATGATACTAGTGACCAATTTGAACTTTATCAGGTACATTCATGGAAACCAATTTGAATGACTGCAAACAGCTCAGATCAAAATCACAAATATGAATCAAAATAAAGATACAAATTTAAGAGAAAATACTTTAAAAAACTTACTTCTAACTTAAAACAATTGTCAAAAACAGGTTGTAAGTTTGTCACAAAGGTATAGGACAGATCCAGTAAAGCCAGATGTTGAAGCATATGCAAGGAAGATAGCCCATTAGGTCCAACAGATAGGCATGATGATAGGACCAAAGATCTGATCTGTGGGCATGATCCAGCTGTTCTATACAATGATTCATCACTTAACTTACTGCAAAACAGACTAAACGTAAGTTCAGTTAATAGAAAACAGCCATTCCAAGGGAAGAAACTGGCAGTAGATAACCTGCAGAAGGAAGCATCCAAGGACTCCAAACAAGGGCAATTAATATAAGCCTCAGACAGCTCGCCACATCCCTTGAGCTCTAACCATAGCATTTTTGGTGCTTCAATCCGCAGAACACATAATCGTGGACAGATACCCAAATCAAGCGATTCAAGGCCAACCTAAGTAACAGAGTCAGGATTGATATCAAGGCATATGAAAGGTGTTGTGCTGTAGTCATTTAGTAACGTGGCTGAATGTCCAAAACATGCTAAAAATCCGTTGTACCAAATCAACTATAAAAACAGGAAAGAAGTTCCCAGCAATCATCCAAAGTAGCAGTAAAGCCTCAAACTCAAAACATTGTGAGCAAAAAAATGCAATAATAGCTAGGTGAAACATGATCGAGTAAATCTGTAAGGAGGAATAGGCAATAGCATCAGTTTCCAAATTCTAACAGGTGGTCTATTAAGAAAATAGTCATCTATGCGAGATTCGGCAAACCAAACAATTGCACAGAGTGAGCTTAAAATTTCATCAACAAGACCGAAAAGATTATCGTAATAATTAATCAATGTCAGTTTACAACAGTTTATTGAGAAAACTATTGCCTCTGCAAGATTTTAACAGCTGCATTACCAAACAATACTCAGAATAAGTTACAAGATTTAATTAACACCACCAAATAGATTATCAGAATAACTAATCTAGCATTTAACAGCTGAGAGCACTTTGCACCTGCTCAAGGATCTGCTCCAATGTCAAATTCTAATAAAGCTTGCAACAGAGAATTTACTCTATTGATGTTTAAAATTTGTGGATTCAAGCATTTTAGGTTCCGTTTTCTTATAAAAGAAACATCTGAAAGACCACTCCAAAATGATATTACACTTACCTTGATAAAAAGACAGATTCTTATTTGACTTTTAGTTCACAATACATACAGGATAGAAAATGTATGATCTTAACATATAAAAAATTAATAAATTTAAAAAAGCTACAGCAAAAAAAAATAATAATAACCTGGAAACTATAGAAAAAAACTTGTAATATTTTGCTAACAATGATCATTAGAATATACAGAGAAATATCCCTGTTGGTAAAAACTTGATAAAAGTGATTACATGAAACAAATAGCAGAATCGACAATAGTCGCATACCGGACAAAACGAAGCTTTTTCAAGGTGATCACAACCGTCAAGATTTAGTTTTTGAATATTTGGACATGACAGTTCAAGGGTAGTGATGGCACGACACCCATCCAAGGATAGGGAGACAAGAGTATAACTTCTGATGTCAATTATACTAAGGCTCTGGACAAAATGAAACCGTCAATGAATAAATATAAACCAGCCAACATGATTTACGATATAACATCAAACCAAAAATAGAACACCAGTCATAATTCTGATGGATGAAGGCAGATAAACAAAATACTTGACTACTAAAGTTGGCAGGTGAGTAATAAGGATTTTGGAAATGAGCATCATGAACTGAATCAAGCCTTCCAAAATTTCCAAAATAAAATGCTCAAGATAATAGCTAGATTGCCATATATCAGTAGTAACATCATGAATTATGCCAGATAAGTATACATATCTTTATAAATAAGAAGCCAAGTATTGTAATTTGTAAGTGATATAGGTTCACATGTCCAAAATCCAGACCCTCATAATGGCAACTAACAGCTTTTGGATATGTGGCTACTAACAGCTTTTGGATAAGTGGCTAGGCAATCAACTTTAACAAAGGTGCATGCATCTATAATGGAAGAATGCAAATGAAACACAAGATCCTTATTGGGGTGCTCTCTAGTATAATATCCCATGTGGAAGTAAACTATATATTCTAACAAAACTTGCATTTCATATTGCATTTTGTTACCTATGATATGTGTAGCTAATCTTTTTGAATTGCTTTTACCAAGTTCTCAACAACTACTTGAACTCCATTTTAACAAATACAATTAATGTTATATAATTGCTTAATAATGATGGCATATGCACATGTACATGCATTCGCATAACATATATGCAAATATGCCATAAGCTGGTCGATCGCACATGTTCTTTAACATATAATGTAGTGTTCTCACTACATTAAATACCTACACAGAATATTTACGTTATCTTCTTTTCATTATTTTTCCATTACTCTGATCATTTGAATTTTCAAGCTACTTCATGTCTATTCTGTTAGTCGCTAATTGCCCTCACGGGCATACCCGAGTTAGTACTTGGGGGGTAGATTCCCACATGAGAGCAGGGATCGAATCTCCGGGGGATTCGGGAACAATCCCTTGGGAATAAAATTCCTCTCACCTAAAGTGATTGCTCAGTCACCGTGATTTACTCCCTTCATCTCGCTGTGGGGCCGGCGGTGAGGGACGCTTGGCGTGAGCGAGTCACCTTTTTGTCACATGTTGGTACCTATAATTGAAACAATATATTGCACCTAGAATAACATCTATATCAGTAGCACAATGTCTACAACACATTTAATATTTAGAAAGCATATATCTTCATGGGAATTCAATATTGTTATCTACCACACTGACATAACTAAACAGCAGAACTGACAGTTGTCAAGAATCACTGAAATTCAATATCGTCATGAAAACACTGATATAAGTAAACAGCAGACCTGGCAATTGTCGAGAATTAATGACCTCAGCTTGGGGCAACCTCCCTCATTATTGAAAACTTCAAGAGAATCTGTTAAGGAATCACAATTGCTGAGGTCCAGTTCTAGCAAGCTTTGGCATTGCAGTGACAGATAAGCCAAACTTTCCTGTTTTTGCAATACCAGTTTCTGCATAAACAAGAATCAGGGTCATACTTTCAAAATCATTTTCACTTCAATAGAATTTTATAATAGAATAGAAAATAAATTCTAGTTTCAGAAAAGAGAGTGAACCTGAAGAACATTCGAGATAATACTTATGTCTTGGAGTGCTGAACACCTAGAAATCTTGATCTGCTTGAGCACAGGACTCCGCAAATCTAAATAGACAAATCTAATACATGTGCAAATTTATCTTTAGTTATAGAAAAGAAAAAAAAAACACAATCAAAGAGGAGAGGAGAAAGCAAAGAAATTGTTACTTGCGCAGGTGTACCAGACTTATACTCTGCAAATTTGGCATATCAAGTGTCATGGCAGTAAGCATGCTGCAGTTATCAAGCTTCAGTGACTGCAATATCTCAAGGTGAGAAAATTAACAAAATGAAACACACTAAACGAAAAAAGGTTGTATGACTCTAACCTCTAACATCTGGCTGTATGATATTGCAGTTATAGAAGCAGATATTATTCCCTCACAGCTTTCAAGCCTTAAATCCATTAACTTTGGGAGTCTCACAGACTTGAAAATCCAAACACAAGCTCTTGTAAGCACAACTTAGAAGTATTGCTACAAAATATCAGGACCTTAAAAAACTAACCTCTAATGAAATATTTGGACAGTTTGAAGCATCAAGAATGCATAGGTTTGGACAGGTGGAAGCTATCTCACGTATGGTTTCATCAGTGACACAAGAGCAAGATGACATGTCTAAAGATGCTAATAAAGGACAGGACATAGCAGCTGTTCGAATTGCAGTGTCTGATAATTTGTGGCAGGAAGATAAATCCAGCAAATGTAGCTGTGGGCAAGTAAGCAAGGCATGGGCCATGCTGCTGCGCTTCAGTGACAAAGTTTGTAGCTGAGGGCATCTGCAAAGTAATGTTATGCAAAATAATTATTTTATATATTACAATATGGTAGGGGAAAAGAAAATATTACTGATCAATTGTCATTATAATCACCTGACAATAACTCGAAGAACTCTACATTTTATCATCTGCAACTCGTGTAAATTTTCATGGTATACAGTAATCTCTTGAATACCATTGCCAATAGATGCATCGGAAATTTTCAAACTGGTTAATGCAGGACAATCCGTCAATGTATGAAAAAATCCATCACTGAAATGCCCCTTGTCCAAGATTAAAATTTCAAGTCTCCTGTGAATTATGGCAAACTAACATGTAAGGGACAACTCTGAGTATATCATTAAAATTTGAGTCAAAGTCAAAAAGAATGGTAAAACAGACCTCAGAGAATTCATTGCAATAGTGACAAGCGCATCAGCATTTGGTGTCCCAATCATATTCACTTCAGTAGCATTAGGGTAACGATCACAAATAGCAATAACTGCAAGGAAATGGTTTGTTAGAAGTTCATGAGCAAAGCAAAATTCAATACAAGGTAAATAGTAGGAAATATCATTTGGTTTATGAGGAACTATTTAAAGTCAACAAACAGTGATTTCTCACTAGGATAACATCTGGATTTGAAAACCAAAGTAAGGAGAGAAGCCTCTCACAGACCTATAACTTTCATGTGCACACAATATTAAATATCCCACCCACTGACATGTTAGATGGTCAAGTATGGAAACTGCAAATAGCCTCAGATTGAGAGTTTTCTACTGGAAACTTCTTCATAAAAGAGGAAAAAGAACTTCTAGGCCAGACTGGCTTCCTTTGGTTTTCTATGTTACCTATCTTCCCTCAATATGTAATGTAAACTTTGACTCTTCCAATCACCTTTCCTTCAATGGATTCTTCACTGATGAAGTTTGGAATGTCCTATGAAAAAACTGTTTAAAACTGTAACTTCAAAAGAGACAAGGGAGGATGACAAAGAAACCATATATTAGGCTTCTAAATTTCTTAAGACTAAAATTGCTTAATGCACCACGCAAAGTTGTGAAAAGCGCGCGCCTGGCTACGCCTAGGCGCAAGGCATAGCCAAGCGCACCATTTGCGCTTGGGCAGTGACTTGAATGAAGCGCGTTTAAGAGTGCGCCTTTTGAGAGGTTAAGACACACTTAAGGCGCGATTTTCCTCGCCTTATTCAAGTTTTAAACAATTTTTTAAAGTCCAACCCATACCTTTAATTACCCTTTAAATTAATTAGGTTGCATTAACTTCACATTTTTCTTGTATGACTCTTCCTCTCCCTTAGAAAATGAACATCAACCTCCCTTAGTCCCTTGCAAACTTATCTCACTGATTTTCTCTTGCGTGACTCTTCCTCTCTCCTAAAAAATCAGCATCAACCTCCCCTCCTCACCCTTCTCAACCGTGAACTCTTCTCTCGCCTACAAAATCAACATTGGTCTTCTGGATTTGGCTATACTTTCTTGCTTTTCTCCTTTTGTTTCATCACAGATTTAAGTTTATAAATTTTCTTTTCTCTCACAGAAACAAATTGTAAATTAGTTCAGAATTTACATTCTAATGATTTTGGTTTTTCATACTCACAGATTCAAATTGTAAATTAGTTTAGAATTTTCATTCCACTAATTTTGATTTTTCTTTATAAATCTCAATCAGTTGCATACGATGCCTTTTATTACATAATACAGATAAAATGTCACCTTCTAATATTGAGTCATCGTGCCTTAGAAAAGATACAACATGGAATTATGCAACATTAATAGACCCAAAAAATGCAAATAAAGTGAGATGCAACTTTTGCAGTAAAGTAACAAATGGAGGGATTTATAGTTTGTGAATTTTACAAATGACACTTTCTTGCAATTTTGATTATAAAGATAAACTATTTCAATATTTGAATGTTATTGAATTTTATATTTACATTATTGTTTAATAGTTTGTAAAATATTTGAATTTTGTTAGTGAAATATTTTGGTAGAAATTCTCTATATATGTTTGAATTGTAAAAATTTATACCCAAAGAGTCTTACTGGTAAAGCATGCGCCTCATCTTGAGCCTAGCGCCTCAGGCCCCACAGCACCTTTGCACTTTTAGGCGCCTCACGCCTTAAATAACTCCACCACGATTTAAATTAAAATTAATTTACCACATCTTTACCATGTAAGCAGCAAGGTGAAATGCAAACTTGTTTGATTTCATGTGTTTCTTCAGCTTGGTATTTAGAATTAAAGTTTAGCAGATAGAAATTCAAGGTTGTACGCTTGTAAGATGCAATTGAAATTCATAAAATAGATTAACAATATTCTACTTGCATGGAATAATATTTTATATCCTAACATTTATGATTTGATATAATGCCATATTTAATAACACCATATCATCAATGGAGCAGACTTGTCATGATTCACAGACATATAAATCCATATCTCATATTGATCGAAGAATTACAGAATTTTGTCTATTTCAGTTCATTTAGAATTGTGCTAGAAAGAAGTAAGAACAAAACAATGCATTGTTGTTTGCTTATGACAATGGGATAGTCATCTTCCATGATGCCCCTCAATTTTGACTGTAAGACTGATTTTACTTGGATGAAAAAATATGAAGGAGAAAGGGAGCAAGAGGGAAAGGGTCACAATATTGTATATGGAGCATGAATCACTTATGTATACTTCCCTTAGTACTCTTTCCACCAAAGTAAACTCAGCCTAAGTCTCAATGACATAACATGGTTGAATAGAGGAAGAACAAAAGGGGAAGACAATGACAATGCTATAGGAAGAGGAATAGAATGACATCTTCAACGTATCAAGACTTCTCCCCAATGACCCTCATCCTTGAATTGGAGACTCAATACAACAAGACTTGTTTTTCTGAATCAAGTGTCAATTCTGAGTCTGCCCACAATAAAATTTCTTGATGTTCAACATTGTCACTTGACTTACTTGCTTCCCTCTCCATCAGCCTATCCACCATTGTGTGGCATAAGATTTTCTTTACAATGATTTAACTTTACATTAATAGGTTGAGGTTTAATTTAATAAGTCAAATTTGATTACTTAATAGCATTCTTTTTTTATGAATATCATACAAAATACAAACCGTATCAAATCATATTGAATAAAAAGCCTTTCAAACAATTCATCAAGCAAAGTGGACCTTTTCAATTCAAAAGGAAAGTTGAGAAAATGGAAAGGGGGACTCTAGTGCTTCTTCTTTCAAACCATTTTAAGTTGGATTGAATGATCAAAATTCTATTAAGTTGCTATTGATCTCATCAATATTTAGCCTTGGATGAAATTTACTACCTAATTAGGGCTGCATTGGAAAACAACTAGACTTGACAATAGTGCCTCATCAGGGCAACAAGAAGAAGAGAAGAAATCATACAGTTCTGCAGGGAGATCCTTGTATTTTCAAATTTTAGGCACCTCCAAAAATTTTCATTTGCGCTGGCTATTAACCACTGCCTGCATGTAGACCCGGCTCTGCATAAATCTTTTTGTCCTAGAAAAGAGAATACCTGCAAAATATACCCTACTCATAATGAATGGAAGTTCAAGACTTCAAGTAAATGAAAATATAAAAAAAAGTCCAAGACACACCAGATGCAACAGATCATCTGAAAGATCCATCCTGAACTCTACATCTTCAGCATTTCTAGAGCCTATGTTATCCCCATAAGTAGCCCCACCATCGGGTTTGGTGGTTCCATCATCTGATTGAATGTTTGAGGTCTGACCTTGCATTTCAGCAGGTTGATATGATGAACTTAGTGTCATGAAATCGATAATGTCTGCTGGTACAACAGGTTTAGCAGAAGAGGTGGGCACTTCACTGATCAAAGAAAAAAAAAATCAGGGGTGAAAGAGTGAAAGGAAAATCATGTTTGAAGTATTAAGAGTTAAACAGAACTACAAGACAAGGAAATAAACATTATGACAACAAATTTCCAAACATGATGACACTAAAAAATATACTTTACAGAGGTAGGCAACCTCAATCACATAGACATGACAAATATAAGTGGACATACAAATAAACACCAGAAGATAATCGGTTTAAACTCCATCAATCCACTTCCATGGGAAAAGAAATTGCTAAACCCTAGTGCAAATTCATTGCAACTGTATAATCATGGCAGCAAATATAAGGAGCGCCACTGTTTCTATATCAAGACTTAAACATGAGACGGTTGAGCTGGATGACAGATAGAAAGTTATCAATGTGCATTTTCACAAGGACATACTACACACATTTCCATCATGTGGCCTCAGATTTATGCTCAGTCAAAACAAATTAAGATAAAAAAAAAAATAACACCATTGCAAGGAGTAAAGATGTTTGAAGAGCGCAAATAAATTCTAATAGCCCCAAACTAGTCCAGTTCATATTTCAAACAGAAAATTCGACAGGCAAAAGATCTTTGAGGAAATGTGTAAAAACATGAGAAAATGGCATTTGATCAGCATTAAGGTTATATAAAATAACCAGAAAGAGAAGGAATCTTGGAAGATATGTTTTTGGAAAGATAAAAGGCGCTAAAAAACTTACTGTTGGTTGGAAAAGACTTTAGGCCGCTTGTGCTGGACCTGGACATCCTTATCCCTGCCAAAGATTGTTCCCATCTTCATATCGAAATAGTAAGCATCAAACAAAGGACTTATGTGAGGCAGAGGCTCAGTCTTCATCAAGCTCTCTCGAGAGTCTCCCACCTTTCCCCAGTCCTTCGTCCCTTCTGCAGTATCCAGTTGCCTAACAAGTCCTGACCTATTGACATCCAGGGAGCTCCCGGCACCCCGTTCTGACCATGTCGATGCGTTCCTCGCAGGCCAACCGCTTGTAAACCCTACATTCCATCCCTGGTTGACCAGTGAGAGGCTGAGCTCCAATTCATCATCTTCCTCCTCGCGTTCGACCATTTCCTGCAACCCAACCTCCCCGCCACCATCTTCAACTTCGTCTTCTTCAACCACAGCCTTCATGCGCTCATCCGCCATGTTGCAGCCCTTCACCCACTCACAGCAAAAGAAAAAAGCTAAGATCCTATCCCAACATCTGAGATCGCCATAGCTACGCAATCGCTGATTTCCCCCTATCTTAACAGTAAAAACCCTAACGCAAATTCCAAAAAACACCAACGCCGAGCCTGAAATGACAACATTTTCATCAACTCAACAAATATCCGTCAAAATGAAAGACAACAAGTGGGGGCAAATGAAAAATAAAAAACACGATTTGTACCAGAAGGGGTCGCGATCTTTACCGTTGGAAAAACAAGAAGGGTTCCAAGAGAGAGAAAAAAAATCACCAAAAATGTAGATCCCTCGCGACTATCTCAGATCGGTAATCCGGAAGACGAAGATTGTATTGTGGGGATAAATCTGAGTCTGGAAATCGCTCCTCTTTCTTCTCCCCTTCCGATCCTCCTCTCGCTCGTTTGCTGAAACCTCGCAGAGGATCGGATTGTAATGATAAATCTGAATCTGGAAATCGCCCCTCTTTCTTCTCCTCTTCCGACAATCGACGCGCCGCTCGTACTCTCGCTCGCTTTTTGAAACCTCGTAGTCGTCGATTCCGAGAAGAGAAGGGAGAAGAGAGAGGGAGAGACAGGAAGATGTCTGGATTTGTTGTGTGAAGAAATGGAATCGACCGGGGGGGTCATCTCACAGACAGGGAGGAACACGCGCGGCCTTGAATGGGTCCCATCGCGGGTTATAAACTCGACGTGGGGCTTAACGAGTAGTGGAAAACGAGTGGTCGCTGTTGAGCGTATTCATCGAGCCTAACCATCTGCAAAACAGAGATCCCGTGTCTCCTCACGGACACCGAAGGATGGATAGATCGAATCATTGTCCTTGCTATGCGGGTTCCACTATTAATTTACTCGTGGCGGAAAAGAGTAGGCGAGGAAAAGGAGTTTGCTGTTTGGTCTTGATTGTCGAACCTATTGGAGTGGAGTGGGGCTGGTGTCCCTCGTCCCCGGCACGAGAGCCCGTGAGCCCCGTGCCAAGTAGGCACACAGGGGTAGGCAATGGAGCAGGTGCGGAGCAACGAGGTGAGATTATTGAGTCATTCCAAATTTCCAATAGTCAAAACAAGTTAAAATTGATTAAATTATAAATATAATTATAACTATTTTTATTTTATAAATACTGATAATAAAATATGTACTTATTAATAAATACATTTAAAAAGTCTTCCCTTCTACCACTTTCTAATATGATACTATAAGCCGTCACATATTCGTTCTTGTCAAATCAACTTTGCCATTCTTATAATCAACATTATTAAAACATATGTTGCTAAAATTATATCTGGATAATAATCTATCGCCAACTTAAGAGATCTAGCGGAGCCTACTTAACTCAACATTATTAAGCTCCTAACTCAACTTCCAAAATATTTGTCAACATAAATATACGAGGGAGGGATATAGAAATGAAAAGCGAATAGGAGATGAATGATACGATCGTTCTCCTCAATTCCTCGATAATATAAATAACTTTCGATTTAACAATTAACGTTTTAAATTTTTTATTTTATTAAAAAAAAATATTAAACACTTTATCGTTACATCATCAAGTCAGAGAGGACTCTTCGTCCTTTTTACATAACTATCATTTTCTTCGACTTCAGGATTTTTGTAATTGAATAAATTTAATTGGCGTCTAAATATCTTAGTTGACAAAATTAATCAGGTGCATACATCGCCTATTTAATATTTAACTGATATTTAATGTTACCTTAGTTTATTATTTTTTTAGAAAAAAATAATAATTTTATTAATTTCAAATTTTATATTATGATAAATTGTGCTATATTTATCCATTTGTCCTGGCTCCGTTAGCAGCAATATTTCACTCACCTGTTGCAGAATGCGAAGCCGACAACTCCTACCGGTCCACCACGGCACCACCGCTTCTTCCTCGTGCTTCCGATGAGATCAGCTGCGCCGAGCTGGCGATCTGATATTCTGATGTCCCATCACTTCTACTACCTCCTTGGACTCTTCAATCCGGCCGAGACGCCGGTAATTTTGCCTTCATCTCCCCTTCTCGGCGAAGCCAGTTAGGGTTTGGTTCGGATCTTGACTCGATCCGTATTGCAGCTGATGTCGAAGAAGGTGATTACGAGAGAGGAATGGGAGCGGAAGCTCAAGGAGGTGAAGATTAGGAAGGAGGATATGAATAAGCTTGTCATGAACTTCCTCGTCACCGAAGGATATGTGGAGGCCGCCGAGAAGTTCCGCATTGAATCCGGCACCGAGCGTATCCTCTGACTTATTGGCTAAAAGTTGAATATTGAGTTTATTCTTCTCTTTTGTTTTGATTCTTCTCTTGATAATTGTCAATCGTGATTTGATTTTCCTTATGTGTGATTAGCGGATATTGACCTCGGCACCATAACTGATCGCATGGCTGTGAAGCAGGCTCTGCAATCTGGCAACGTCGAGGATGCTATCGAGAAGGTTAATGATTTGAACCCCACGGTAAGATCAAAGTTTGTCACTGCACCTTTCTTTAGTTATTTGCCAGTATAATCTTATGATGCTAACTTAGAGAAGGAAGATCGATGTGAAAGAATTATTTTCATAGATAAGTTAGGAATTAGGTCAGACTAATTGTTGTTATATGATGCTACCCATGCTGGTAGTTGATTGATTTTTGTGTACTTGCAGCTTTCATCTATATTGTAGGAATTCTCACCCTTGGTAATTTATGGAATCGTATAAAATTCATCCATGAAGGCATGTGAAAACTAGGCAAAATTACATTCATTTCTGTTCATAAAGAATACCAAATTATTGGCTCTACTTTAATTGACATACAGTAACCATGATTTTCTTATACCTTTCGTGTTGGGTGGATATATATAAGCTAAGAACTTTATTCACCAACACTTCAGGTTAACCTTCTTTTTCCTAGCCTCTGATGGAGATTGATTGCCAAGCTTGGTTGGTTAGCAACCCTCTATAAAAATACCAATAACTTACCTGTCGAGGCATCTTTAAACAGTGGAAGTTTGCTAGAATAGGTATACGAAACCAATTATCATTTATGTATCTGTTGAGATGTAGTAGGGGAGATTGGAATGTGAATTTCACAATATTTCCACATCCTTAGATTGGTTAACGGCATGGGTTTACAATTCACATTGTGAGAATTCATAGTTTCTAGTCATTCATCTTGTGTAATTGCTTATACTCTTTTTTTCCTTTGTAACATAGTTTTAGCATAATGCTAATCTCCGTTCTTAATATTTCCACTCTATAATCTGGTACACATAGAACATTAGTTAATCAATGGAGACTGCTGTAACCATAGTCCTATCTCATGCTTTGTCTTTTTGCATATGCATTGGTAAACAGGAAAATACCAATCATAGAGATGATATAGTTGAAGGACAATTTTCAGAAAATACCATGTCTATAGCTTCAATTCTCTTCTTGTTTAACTTTGGATCATCTAATATAAGGCTCACTGTGGTAGGATGACTGGTCTTATGAGGCTCTTCTATATTTTTTAAGATCAACACAATTGTGGGCGAACCTCAAGTGGTCATAACAAGCTTGAGATACATTCGAAAAACTAGACCATATGATCATATTAGTATTGCAACCTAAGTAGACTGCTGGAGGTTGGACTTTTTTATGGATTAATGTATAAACCTAGCATAACTTTTACATTTTGTTAATTTAGATTTTTTTTTTCATATTTAGTCTATTCAAGATGTTAAAAAGTAGTTCTAGGCCGTAGGTAAGCACCTAGGCTGTGCAACTTGGTATTACAATACAAAAATATGATTAGACACTCAAGTTTACAATTATAAATCTTAATTTATACATCACATTGCAAGCACACATACTAAAAATCATTAAACATATAATAACAATAAAATATATCCTATTTCACATTGCAACTAATTAAACAAAAATCAAAATCAAATGCACAATTCTTTATAATAAATCCACATTGCAAGAAAACACATAACAAATTTGTAATTAGTGTCATCATACTACAATATTAAAATATAAAAAATATCTATTTTCATCCATCAACTTAGGAAGTTAGTTCAGGGTTATATTATCTGAACTCATCCCTTTCACTAAGTTGCTCATTTTTTTTCCCAATGAGCTGAACTAAGCACCTAGATAGGTTGTCAACGCGATTTGCTTGGGCTGCCTATCTCACCTTTTGAATCAACTGCCTAACAAGAACCATATACCTTATATGTGAAGCAGGAGGCTGCTAAAATGTTAGGCGGCTACCTAGGCTGCTTTTTAAAATTATGAGTATAATGTTCACAAGTTGTGTTAAACTGTAAGTACATGTTGCATTCTTGTCCATCATTAAAGAGCTAACAGGGCACTGTTATAACATTATGTCAACTCAGCAAAGTGTATATTGGGATCCCTACATCGATTATTTTTTCCTTTTTCATGATTTTGATGTAAATTGCACATCACCTCATGTTGGCATCCCAATATAAAATGCCTAGCATCAAAAACTCAATGTCATGTGGAGGCTATATAAGTTTTCTAACGATGGGTGAATGAAAGTTTTAACTAGTTCTAGATTTTAGTTATGTTTGAGAAAACGTGGAAGGCTATGATAGGTTTACGTATTGGCCTTTTTTGAATATATCTTTTTGTAAAGAATTTGATTGTTATTTATTCTATTGCTTAAAATCTCATTTTTTGCCATTTGGCATTAGCAAATATTTACATTCCATCCGTCAACTAGCATGCAAAAACCTTTGAAACTCCTAGAATGGCGAGTGGATACTTTATTGTGTGTTATCCATGAGCATCTTTTGAGTGTTCATTTGCGACCGCGAACTTCCTCGGCAAGTTCATTCATAATATCGAACTTTGTTCATGAGTTTGTTCACAACCATTAGTTCATTTGTGAGCTTTAGCTTCAAAAACCTTCAAACCCCATAGTATAGCGAGTGGGCCCTTCATCATGAGTTCATCCACAGTGAATTTCTTATGCATGTCCATCCCCGACCGCAAGTTTGTCCATGATTGCGAGTTTTGTCCATAAGTTCGTTCGCGGCCATGAGTTTGTGTACGACTGCAAAATTTGTCCAACACCATTTGTCAGCACAAGCCGAAACCACACTATAGTCTCATTTTAGCCAAGACTGAAACAACCGAATGGTTCGATTCATCCAGTTAACTTGATCTTGCTTTGACTAATGAAGTATATTTGCACAGTGCATATCTGAGCTTCTCATGTGAAGCTTTTTATTTAGTACCTAATATGTTGTTCTGGAATACATCAATTTGTTGTTTCCAAACTGTATTCATATGATTTCAAAAGTATATACTGTACTGTAAAATGAAGTGTTTTCTTACATATTATTTAACTTGGCATATTTCATTTTGCAGATTCTAGATACCAACCCTCAACTGTATTTCCATCTACAGCAGCAGAGATTGATTGAGCTGATTCGCAGTGGAAAGATAAAGGAGGCTCTAGAGTTTGCCCAAGAGGAGCTTGCACCAAGAGGAGAAGAAAATGTATGTTTTTTATGCTTGCTTAGACATCAAATGAGGTTTATTTTCATGGCTTTGACCAACTTAGACCAAAATAGGTTTGCATTTGACCTACTCATATTGGTAATTTTATGTGATCATATGCTTAAATCTAAGAACCTTGTTGTGGTTGCTCTACTGCATTCGTTTCCTAAACAAAATTTTAAACGAGTTTATTCTCTTTTTTTTTATTTACCGGTTCTGGTCGCAAGCAAAAAGAATGTGCTAGTTTTGTATCTAATTCAATTATATACTGATTTTGGCAGCAAAGTTTCCTAGAAGAGTTGGAGAAGACAGTATCTCTCTTGGTATTTGAAGATGTAAAGAATTGTCCTTATGGCGACCTTCTAGATGTGTCACAACGCCTGAAAACTGCAAGCGAGCTTAATGCTGCCATATTGACAAGCCAAAGTCATGAGAAAGGTTGGTGATTTTGATTCTTGTTTGAGTTTCATGTCATTTTCTTATAGAATAAAATGTCTACTTGAATACTTTAAAACTAAAGCCCCTCTTCATGAACCTCAATCTCAATACTTCATGATGGATGATCTAGGCTGTTGCTACAAAATGCCGGTTTCTAGTAAATTCAACGCAGATTCGAATTCCTTTCATATCTTTGTGGTGCCAAACATTGCTTAGCTTGTCTCTAGCAAGTTCAATCATAGAAACCTCAGTGATTGTGCATGTCGATTTTTCCTCAGAGCTTTCAAATCCACAATCATATTCTTACACTCAAGTACTGTTTTAAGTTCATGTGAACGAGACTAAATCAGTACTTTTGGCAGATCCAAAGCTTCCAAGCTTGCTCAAGATGCTGATATGGGCTCAGAATCAGCTGGACGAGAAGGCAGTTTACCCAAAAATCAACAACCTGACCGCAGCGGCACTCGAAGACCCAGAAATCTGAATTATCTATAGCCGAGCGTATGCACTCATCTCATCCTCATACAAAAGCCTTCTGCTTGCACGTATGTATGGCCAGTAAGAAACTTTTAGCTCATGACTCGTAGATGTATCGATCAACATTGTAATTGTCCATCGAATGTGCACGGTCCAGCTATTCCTGTTACTTTCTTCACTTTTGTTTGCTATAAGTTCTTCTGGGTTGTTCCTCAGTACTGGGCGCTCAAGGTCTGTAAGCGAAAACATTGATGCCTCCGAGAAATCCCCTTTCATAAGGATGAAGCTCGTATGGTAGTGTTCCTCATGGTCACAAATGAAGCTCGTAAAGTTTCGCCGCCTACAGAGAAGCCAACAAGCAACCGAGAATAGCATAGGTTAAGGTATCCCATCCACCGAGCTTTCAGGTGAAGCGAGGTTAGCGAGAACCCACTCGACTATGTTTTGCTCGCCGGAGAAGATTGAGATCTGACTCCATTATTGAGGTGCTGTCAAAATCTGAGAGTTGGTTAGCAAACCTCCACGAACAACTTGCTAGAGATGGAGATCTTGGAGTTTCCAAATCGATCAAAATCAGTAGACTAGAACCGGTCAACCCATATAATTTGAACTCCATCCTGATCTAATTCGCACTACTCATCAATTGGCCCGTCATCATGTTTTACGCAAATTAACATGTCAATTCCTGTCCCTAATACGAGAGCTGGAACCGGTCAATTGAAAGGTTAGATCTATTTTCTTTGTATTTGACCCCAAAGAAGGATGTCGATCAAGAAGATTGACCACGGTCCACGGTCCATCATGCATTGACCAACCAGTCAAGTCAATAATAATAATAATATAATAATGTTTTTCAAAAAGTTTATTTTATTATAATATATAAGCAAAATTGTATTTAAACAGGGATTATAAAATGTTATCAAGAATATATCATTAAACTATACTTTAAAAAGTATTGTTTTATTATAGGATTATTACAGTATTAATTCTCCCTCGGTTTAGGCATTCAAAAAATCAACGGTCAACATTCAAATGCCCAATTCGTCTCCATGCTAAATAAGGAAAGATGCATTCAATCCTAATCCCTTCCCTCTTTAATTTCTCCTTCCGTCTCCTTCCAATCTTCATCTCCCATGGCGTTTCCATCGAGAAGCCAACGCCGGCACATTCCCAAGCGGAAGGAAGGCAAGCGGCTGATCCTCTCCGTTGCAGGCTCCAGTGCCACCGATGAGTTCTCCGTCGTCCCCGCGCACTTCCGGTGCCTGATATCGCTTGAACTCATGGAGGATCCGGTTACTGTGCGCACCAGCATCACCTACGACCGACGGAGCATCGAGGAGTGGCTCGAACGCGGCCATGCTACTTGCCCAGTCACCAGTCGCCCCTTCGGCCCCGACACCGCGACCTCCTCCTCATTCCCAACCACTCCCTTCGCCGCATGATCCAGGACTGGACCGCCGCCCATGGTCCAGACCGCGTGCCCACCCCCAAGGCCCCCCTCAGCCTAGCTGAGGCTGCGATCTCGTGTCGGAGATCTCGGCCGCTGCCGGCGCGCGCGACTGGCCCCGATGCGAGGGGTTGGCGTCCGCGGCCAAGCGACTTGCCCAGGAGAGCGAGCGGAACGGGCGGTGCTTCGCGTCAGCCGAGGCTGCCCGCGCGATCCGCGGCCTTCCGTGCATTCGCGGAGGAAATTAACGTCGGAGATCAGCCGCTGATGACGTTGGAGAAAGACATGGTCTCCCTCTTGGCCCCGCTGCCGCGGTCGCTCCAAGAAGCGGCGCCGGCAGAGGATTTGGGGACACCGGCGTCGCTTCGCCGACTCGCAGCATTCATGCGCCATGGGCGTGACCCAGCCTCCGCTGCAGTGCTGGTGAGAGAGCTACTCGAGGGATCCAATGGGACGCGGGCCGGCGCGGTGGCCGCGGCTGCTGGGATGGCGGAGGCACTAGTGGAGCTCATCAAGAAGCCGGTCTCCTCTCAAGCCACCAAGGCCTCCCTCGTCGCCGTCTTCTACATCATCAAAGACGGTGACGAGAGCACGGCGTCGAGGCTGATTGAATCAGGACTCGTTGGCGCGGCGGTGGAAACGCTGGCAGAGGCGGACAGGGGCAGTTGCGAGAAGGCGCTGGGAGTGCTGGAGGAGCTGATGGGGTTCAGGCCAGGACGCGAGGCAGAGCGAGGGCACGCGCTGGCGGTGCCGACGCTGGCGAAGAAGATGTTCAAAGTGTAGGAGGCGGCTACGGAGCTGGCCATGTCGGCAATGTGGAAACTGTGCGGCGGGGAGAAGGAAGAAGAACGGGGTGTTGACGATCTACCGGAGATATATCTCCGAGAATTTAATTGAATTAAAATTATACTAAATAAAATTTAATTTATTTATTAAGATGATGTGAACAGATAATTTTAGATTGTCAGTGGAGTTGATTCGACCATGTTCTGGTGGTCCACACAGAGTTGGAAGCGAATGTTGAGTTAGGAAAAAAAAGACTAAGTGTTTTCTCTAGTCAGAAAACAAAGTCGGGAGTCGAGGCTTCTTCTAATCAAGATACCTTTAGCCGAAAAGTGAAAAAGTTGAATTTTTCTTCATTTGGGAAGCTGAGTAGTGAAGTCGGGTGTCGATCATCAAGTCGGAGAATGAAGCTTCTCCCTCCCGAGTGGATCGCCGAGTTGGGGAATGAAACATCCCCGAATAAGTGGAACTTTGAGTCGGGAAGGAATTTGCTAAGACCTACGACTATCGCAATTTCCTTGAAACAGATTCGCCCCATCTTCGGCTATCCTTCGAGGTTTTCTCGAGTCGTCTGTTTTCAGGATACAACGGTAAACCGCGAATCCCTATTAAGCATTGGTGGTCACGATGAACTAATAGATACTCAAATGCTATCATAGGTGTTCTATCGAAAGGGTGCTTAAGCAAAAAGGAAAAATTAGAGAACGAAGGCGAAGAAATTCTTCTGTTATTACTTTTAATGTATTTTTTGTTCGTTTGTGATCATAATCTCTTTATATAAAAGTTCAGAATAGGTAATTAATGACTGATTAAAAATTATTATTATTTTTACTCACCATCAAAATATAAGTGTCTAATCATTAATAATTAGTAGTTATCATTTGATAGTTATATATTTTTAATTAATCAATAATTAATTTCTTTATTACATAAGTAAAAAAAATATAATAAAATATTAATTCATTTACTCGATCAAATTTTATCTTAGCCGATCCAATATATGACGTGCGCAGACCGTATTCATATACGAATTTATATACAAATTAATTTGGTTTAGTGTAATCTAAATCTTAAATATATTTATTCATATTATTTATGCATATATAATAATATAAATTAATTAATATCTTAAACCTCTCACTATAAAATTAAAATCTCATTAATAATCAAATTTTCTTCATCCATTTTTTTATTTTTATTTTCATGCAAATTCCGACGGGGGAGGTGCGCGGAGGAGTTGCTGCAAGTGGGGGCGTTCCAGAAGCTTCAGATCGGGTGCAGCGACGAAGCGAAGGAGAAGACGACGCACTTGTTGACGATGTTGAGCAAGCGCAGAGGAAGGCAGGTGGAGTGCATTGATACCAAGGATTTATAGGGGCTAAACAGGATTCAGCAAATAATAATAATAATATTTTTTATTATTTATTCTCTTTTATTTTATTCTTTTTGTGTTGTCATTTATCATCAATTAGTTGCGGTAGGAAAAAAGAATGTATAGAAATTGCAGATGCACTTCCATTTGAGTCTTCCTGTTTTTTGTTAAAGAAAAAATCGTGAGTGTATATTTATTGAAAGAAAATTCTTCTAAGACACGAATTACGATTTTACAGACATATATTTAAGTATTCAATAAATACCTCAGTTAATTAGGTAATTAATGCTGTGATATAAATCTTACGATGATGATGCGATGACATAAATTCACTTTGCATCAAAGAGCAATCACGTTAAAAAAATTTCCTCGATTTTTTCTCATGACGTAGACTTTGTGAAATATAACATGCGTCAGAAGGCTTGTCGGAAATTATCCAATGAGATCATCGGATGTCTAAATTATCATGAGCCCTAAAAAAAATATAATAAAAAATCAAAATGATAAAAAATAGAGTAAAAATATATGAGACCATTCATCCTCAGGAGTCTCCCTCCGGGACAAGGGGCGACTCGAATGATCAACTTTAATTGTTGATTATTCTTTTTTTTATTTTTTTGGGTGATTATTCGGTCGTCCGGAGTTGAGTTCACTCGAACTCAACTTCGACCTTTTCGAGCAGACTTCCTCCCCGCCTTCTCGTCCCTCGGACCACATCATTCTCGCTCCACCAGCGTATTTTTCCATAGCTCCTCGTCCCTCGAACGCACCAAACTCGTCAACTCATTTCTCATGTTATCCTTCTTGCTCGCTGCGTCTTTTGCTAGATTTTTTGTATTCTTAAGTCCTTATACATTTAGACACAATACATCAAATACGCAGGACTAACTTAACTCGGTTGATCAATATCAAAACTTATTCGGGATACTTATAATCTTTTCCTTTTTTATGTGCATCAACCGAATTTAAGTTAGTAAAATAAACATGAAAATATAAGTTAAAACAAAGTTTAAATTTATAGCTTAAATTTTGCAATTTAAATAAACTTCTCCCTTAACTTAACACATATTTCTCCCCTTTTATCATATAAAAAAATTATGGAAAAAATATTAAAATAATTAATTGAGGATGTATACACAAGGTAAAAATCTTTATATTTTTAATGTGATTATTTTTCTAAGAAAATAATTTTTAATAATTAATATTCAGATTTTCAAAAAAATAATTTGAGAATTATTTTTAACTTTAGAAATATATTAAAAAAAAATTGTTAATGTCCAGAATAACTAATATAATTCTAAAAAAAAATCACGAGAAAAATAATTTTCCTTATAGGATTAAATATTTTTCTTTATCGAATTAGAGATTTGCTAAGAAAATTAATTAAAAACAGGATTGGATGTCAAAAAATCTTGTAAATTTTTATGAGCATTCAAAATATAACAGTTATTCACAAAAAAATCAAATTTTTTAAAAATAAATCTCCGAATATTATTCAAAAATGTAACATGAAAAATAATCGAATAAAAAGTTAACTAAAATAATTTTACAAAAATAATAGTTAACAATTCAAATTAATCAATTTCTAGCATGCAAATAAAGATAATCTAACCGGCTAGAACAATTTTTGGAACCCAAAATAAATTTTTACCTATTGGATTAATCAAGTATTTTCTAGAAATAACATTCATTGAAATTTTTTAATTTAGCTCCTATGATTTCTAACATACCAATTTAGTCCTCCAAAATATCTAAAATTATTTTCTGTTGCATATAAATTTGAACATACAACATATTTTTCTGATTTTAATTTTTCTATTTGTTCAGTCAATTTTGCATTTTCAACATTGAGTTTATCACGATCTTCTCGTAGGCATGCATATTTTTTCTTTGCGTTTATATATTTGGTCCTAATTTTACATAGTGATCTACTTAGCATTTTAATAGCATAATATATTTTCTCAAAATGTAAGAGTCGTACCTTACTTATTGTGTCAAATTCATAGTTGGATGCTCCCCCTTCATCGATGCTCTCTACTGAGGGTCTTCATCGTCTGATTCTTGGTAGTTTGTCGTGAGTGCTAGTCCGGCGTATTGTTCCGTCTCGAACTCGGATGACGATGAATCACTTCACGTTGCTTTGAGGTTGTTGTGCTTGAGCTTTCTTGACCTTTTGTCTTTTTCTTTTCCTTTGCTTTTTAATCTTAGGTAGTTGTCTTTGATATGCTCTTTTCATAGTAGTTGTAACACCTTATCTTCCTCTTCCTTCGAAATAGCTTTATTACCTGTTTCTTATCAAAGTTATTATATTTAAACAACTTTGAAAATATTCTTACCATGTATGCTTTTTCATTTTCGTCGAGGGATGACTTCGAATCCAGTTCGTTCTTCTTGGCTTGTAGTGCTAGTTTTTGAGTTGACTTGTCTTCATTTCTTAAACCTGCACATCTTGATTCGTGTAATTTGAATGTAGAAAAAAGTTTTTCTAAAGTACTTACTATTGGGTTTGAAAGGTTGCAAACAAAGTCCCACTTTAAAAATACATGGGAAAGATCATGTGCTTAAAAGGAAAAGATCTCTCCATTGGTATAAGACATTTTGGGTAGAGCCTAAGAGCAAAATCATAAAGGGTCTAGGCCCAAAGTGGACAACATCATACCATTGTGGAGATATATAAATTCTTTTGGTCCTAACAATTGGTATCAGAGCCTGGACTGTCAGAAGGTCTAACCGCCGACTGTGCACAAGAGCTATAGTCTAATCGAGTCATGTGAATAGAATATTGACCTCAAATAAAGGAAGTAGGGGTTCCTGTGTCCGGATCAAGAGGACCAGACACCATGCAGAGAAGTCCTAGTTGCAGCTAGACAAGGAAGTCCTAGTAGGTCGGGTAGATCGAGATATCATATCATTGTGGAGATATCTAAATTCCTTCTGTCCTAACAATTGGTATCAGAGCCTGGACTGTCAGAAGGTCTAATTGCCGACTGTGCACAAGAGTTATGGTCTAATCAAGTCATGTGAGTAGAATATTGACCTTAAATAAAGGAAGTAGGGCTCCCATGTCCGGATCAAGAGGACCAGACACCAGGCAGAGAAGTCCTAGTTGCGGCTAGGCAAGGAAGTCCTAG
>JBBUKS010000002.1:1145568-1159724 GCA_038050645.1 Hedychium gardnerianum | reverse complement strand
CATCGATGGATCTAAAGAGTTTCGATATGACCAATTCTAAGTGCTACATGTTTCTGAAGTGCCCTATAATCTAAATGTGCACAGAAATATTAGTTTGAAGTCATTAACAATCGTGGTCAAAAGGGTTTTCAAAATTTATGACTTTAAGATAATTGATATATATATAAAACTTATCGTAAAAATGTCAAAATTAAACATGAATACTATAAATATTTTTATTGTACTTTTCTCTTTCATTATATATTAACTTTTCAAAAATTTAAATCTCCTAAGTTCATTAATAAATTTCAATCAAAATTCATTGATAGACTTAGACAACTCCGAGTAGATTCATTCTAATTCTTGTAGATTTTTGCAGGGCTCCGAAGTACAAATGTCTTTTTATTATTTTTAAAAAATCAATATCATAATTTAATATACCAACACTATCGTGATACTGATTTTTAAAAACTAGTACCGTCGTGGTATTGATTTTTAAAAATCAACACCACTATGATGTTGATTTTTAAAAACTAGTATCATCGTGGTGCTGATTTTTAGAAACCAACATTGCCATGATGCTGATTTCTTAAAATCAGCATCGTTGTAATGTTGATTTTTAAAAATCAATATCACAATAGTGTTAATATAATTAAACTATGATGTTAATTTTTAAAAATAAATATCATAATAATTATTTAGCAAAAGATGAAATTTTCATCTTTATCACCTCCATCAAATCATCTCATTATGGCAAGAGATGAAACGCTCACCCCCAATGCCTCCATCAGTTCGTCTCAAGACCAACACAAAGGAGATAAATCACGAGGACTAATCTAGCTAGCTCGAACAGTGACCAATGCATGGGAGAGGGCAATATCCTGGCTACTAGTCAGGATTTGACCCTCAGACCTCATTGTGGCAACACTCCATGTACTAGCCATTAGTCCATCCTGTGGGGACACCATCAAATCATCTCATGGTGGCAAAAGGCGAAACCCTCGCTCCCAGCGCTCTCACCAATTTGTCCCAGGACTAATATGAAGGAGGTAAATCACGGAGACTAATCTAGTTAGTCCAAAGAGTGGCCAATGCATGGGAGAGAGTAGAAACCTGGCTACTAGCCAGAATTTGAATTTCAGACCTTATGATGACAACACTTCATACATTAGCCATCAATTCATTTCGTGAGAATCGCCATCAAATCATCTCATGGTGGCAAAAAAGTGAAACGCTCGCCTCCAGCGTCTCCGTCAGTCCGTCCCAGGACCAACACGGAAGAGGTAAATCACAGGGACTAGTCTAACTAACCCGAACAGTGATCAGTGTATGGGAGAGGGCAGAAATCTGGCTACTAATCAGAATTTGATCCTCATACCTTATGATGTCAATACCCCATGTACTAGCCATCAGTCCATCCCGTGAGGACCCATCAAATCATCTCATGGTGGCGCCCCTAGCGTCCCCGTCAGCCCGTTCCAGGACCAACACGGAGGAGGTAAATCACGGGGACTAGTCTAGCTAGCCCGAACAATGACTAGTGCACGGGAGAGGATAGGGATCTTATGATGACAATATTTCATATACTAACCATCAGTCCATCCTGTGGGAACCAATCAAATCATCTCATGGTGGCAAAAGGCGAAACGCTCACCCCTTGCGCCTCCGCTAGTTCGTTCCAAGACTAACACGGAGGAGGTAAATCACAAGGACTAGTCTAGTTAGCTCGAACAATGATTAGTGCATGGGAGAAGGTAGAAATCTGATTATTAACCAGAATTTGATTTTTAAATCTCATGATGATAATATTTCATGTATTAGCTATTAGCCTATCCCATGGAGAATACAGAGGAAACTAATTGTAAGGTAATAATGAGAATGAGAGTGTTTGTATAAATTTAGATGATAAATTTTGAGGTGTCGTTTGAGAAATTGCCGAAATTTAGATGATAAATTTAAATGTAAGGTAATAATGAGAATGAGAGTATAAATGACTGAATAATAAAAATGAGTATTTTTTATTAAAAAAATAAAATAGTACGTCCTTCTGTGATTAAAAAAATTAGGGCGTCCTTTTTTTTATTCCCCCATTTTCAAAATCCATCGCCGCATAACCGGTTCACCGTACCCATGAAGCACTTTCGGTCTATGAGTGGGAAACTTGATGATCTCATTTCACACTCCTGCATGCATTAATTTATAGCAGTGGAAGACCGGCTTAACTTGCTCCGTCGGTACATTTTAAAAGGACGATTCGGTCCTTCCTCCTCTTCTGCCGACGCAACTCGCAAGGAGAATCTAACTAAAGATCGCCAGTTCGGCGCAAATAGGATAAGGCAGACTTTGACCGTTCAAAGTCAAGGCTGGAGAAACACGTCACGTCCTTTGAAATCATAAGACGGCGCCGAGCACGGCGAAGAAGGAAGACCAGCAAAGCAACGAGCTAGAGGAGACGGTACGTTTGTGTAACACATGCGCCACCGCTGGGAAGTAAGGTTTCTTAAGGATCTAACTTTCTGACAGATTTTGTCAAAGTTGAATATTTATGAACATCATAATTAAGGATGTTCTTTGCTTGGCCAATTGTTCCAAGGTGAATGGGAATGGGTGGAAGCTTGCTGTTTGTGAACATGAATTAATGGCCACCGGCAAGGGAGAAGTAATCACGTACATTTCTAAGAGTTTTTTTTCTTCTTTACGGATTCAACAACGCACGTATAAAGCGATCTCCTCCCCCGCTTCTGCATCCACACGCAGCGACAGTTATTCCACCGGCCGGGTTTTATGGACTCCGGCGAAGTCCCCCACCACTTCATCTGCCCCATATCGCTTCAGATCATGAAGGACCCCGTCACCACCGTCACCGGCATTACCTACGACCGTGCCAGCATCGAGCGGTGGCTTTTAGTCGACCGGAATCTCATCTGCCCCGTCACCAAGCAGCCGCTTCCCGACGACCAGGCGCTGCTCACTCCCAACCACACCCTCAGCCGCCTCATCCAATCCTGGTTCGACGCTGCCGACGATAGGTGCCCCGATATCCAGGACCTCGTCCGCGGTCTCTTCGTTCCCCGGCTCCAGCTCCGAGCCCTTCACCTTCTCGCCGCGCTCGGGTGCGAGAATAATGAATCCATCCGCCGGCGGTTGGTCCACTCCAGCGTCCCGAAGATATTAATCAAACTAGTCGCTTCGTTCCAAGTCGGCGTCGATCGAGTCGAGGTCGACCTCGCTCTGAACCTTCTTTTTCACTCGCTCCGAGTGCCTCAGGATGACTTGAAGCCGATCGTCGACGGCGATGACTGCCTTTCCATCGTGGACTTGATCACGCAAGTCTTGGCCGGAGAAAACAGAGAGATGAAATCGACGGCGACTCTGGTTGCGAAGGCCTTGATGGAGGCGGCAAGTGCACGACTTCTGGAGCAACTAAAAACAGAGTTTTTCCGATCCGTGCTGGGAGTAATTCGAGATCGGATCTCGCCGCAGGTGACCAAGGCGGCGCTGCAGGTCCTGCTCCGATCCTGCGCGCGGGGGAATAACCGGTTGAAGATAGTGGAGGCCGGCGGGGTGAGAGAGGTGGTGGAACTGGAACTGTCTTCGCCGGACAAGCGGATGACGGAGATAGACCTCGGGGTTCTGAGCCGGCTCTGCTCGTGCGCGGAGGGGAGGGCGGAGCTGGTGGGGCACGCGGCGGGGATCGGGGTGGTGGCGAAGAGAATCCTGCGGGTGTCGGCGGCGGCGGACGAGGAGGCAGTGCGGGTGCTGGCGGCGGTGTGCTGGAGCTCGGCGACGAAGGAGGTGTTGGAGGAGATGGTGAGCGTGGGGGCCGTGGAGAAGCTCTGCTTGGTGCTGCAGGCCGACTGCACCAGCGCGTTGAAGGAGAAGGCGACGTGGCTGCTGAGGTTGCATTCAATAGTGTGGAAGGATTCCCCTTGTCGTCCATGTCTACGTTATCTCAAAACAACCCTAATTCATTAATTCATTCAGTTTTTTTAAGAAGAACACAAAAATTGTATTATCAATTGAATTCCCTCTGTCGAAACCATCGCGTAAAGATTACGCATCATTCACACTGTTGTTTTCATCACTGAATTCCCAAACATGCACCAACAGTTCAAGTTTTACGATGAATACAGATTTGCTATGCATCCTCTCATGGCAGCTCTCAAATCAAGTCCATTAGATCCATCAAACTTTGCTCACTCAGTTGTTGATCACTTGAAGAAATTTGAGACTGAGACGCATGGATATGCTCAACAAGATGAGTACTTTGGTGAGGCAACTCTTCATGCCGATGACTTGTGCGTCTAAAACAATTTCCATTTGCATTTGGAACTTCTCCGATCTGTTGCTTGAGCCGCTGGATTTCTTCTCGTAATGCTTCGTTGAGAGCTGTACAGACCCAAAATGCTTCTTCTGATAAGTGAATCTTTGAACTTCTTTGAAATTAGTTTCTTCAGGAGAAGATAATGCAGACTACTATATGATAGAACTTAAGAGGAATTATGTAAGAACATAGCCCAGTAAACACTTACCCTCTCGAAGTTTCGAATGTTGCTCCATAGCCTGCAATCGCAGCTTGAGTTCTCTGTTCTCAGCAGACAAACCAGTACTGTTTCTCTGGATCATTAACAGGATGGACTTCTATCATTCATTCCAGACACAAAGGAAAAAATATACATATAATGATCTTGTAATTTCAGATGGAAATAAATAAAATCAGTAACATGGATTATTGCTCTTTCAAATAACACAGAAGAACATATGTTTCTGTTTTTGTGGTCAAAATCAAAGATTGTGGGTTGCTCTCAAGAAAGGAGGAAGAAAAGTGGGTGCCTCTTGCTCAATTTGTATAGAGGCAATCGAGGAGAGATCATTGATGGTAGACCGTAAGTGACGTAATTGTGGTTATGGTGATGACGACATGGTGGCTGAAGTTGGATGAGATAACGAACAAGGGATGAATGCGAGTGATAGTAAGGAGAGAAAGAAGTACCAAACTGAGCTAGATTTTGGCTTTGATATCATTTGATGTAACACAGCGGATGAATAAACAACTAACCCTCACAGAGAGAAAATCAAGTGGAAAATACATGGAGTTGGAACTTCTTTTATAAATCCCCAACCCTAATACAAACTAGAAAATATATAATCTAAATGAAAAAAACATGTTAGGCCAAAATTGAGAATACAATTATCCCCTAGTTATTTACCAAAAGAAAAAGAAATTGACAACCGTAAATTACTAAACAATCAGAAAATTTGCAAAACACACAGAAGTCTTTGTTTGAAATTAAATTAAAGATGCATCAATCTTGAAAAGCTCTCCAATTGTTGTTCCTGTAATTAAATATGTGTCAATCTTGAATCATTCTCCAATTTTATTATATTTTTTGCATTATCTATTTCTTTCTTTGCATTAATATTTCATAAACTTATATACCCAATCCAAGAGTACTATAACCACATTGATATTTTCATGGTATCCATTTAATATGTATTAGGATATTTGACATGATTAATAGTTGTATACCAGTTCGAGGCTTGTCATGTTTCATGTTAGTAAACGCATGGATACTGACATGGCCATGAAGATACAAATTGATTCCCTAGCCAAATTAGTTGTGCTTCATTACACGATATAACAATCCTCAGATAGTAAAACTTTCTTTCAATATTCTATAATCTAGAGGAAGATTACTTTAATTATATAGTCAATATCTTAGGTAACTTTAGTCGATTCAGCTTCGTGATTAAGTGTTGAAGAGGACTTACTGAGGATAGTTTGATGCCTTCTTAAAAAGTTCTAGTCAATCTTTTACCTTAACCACTTGGGAAAAAAAAACATTTGTGTGACAGCCATCCCAGCGTCCTAAATTATCTCCCAAACCATACTAAATCCAGTGTAATGAAAGATTCCAAGTTGCAAATCTTTTGAAGGCACAAAGAAAACCTAACATCAACTGACAATGAATTCCTTCCTCAAAAAAAAATAAAAAATCATCATATGAATTTATGAAATGAGTAGTCATCTCCTACCTGCAAGAGTGTAAGCTGTGCAGAAAGAGAGGTTGCCTCCGTCTGAAGTGTTTGAATCTTCTGCTCAAGTTCACTTGTATAGCGAACCTTCCTCTCCTTTGAACGAGCAGCAGATTGTCTATTAGAAAGAATCCTGTATTACAAATGAGCCAGAAACATATCAAAATTCAATAGACAAGGATTCCTTTTATTATGTCTAGCAACGCATAGGAGCAAAAAAAAATGATCTTCAATGCTCATGACTAAAGGATTTGAACCAAAACGAAGTTTTAAGTGTTAGTGTTTCATGTGAGGACTAGAGTGGAAACAATTGCATTCCCTACCAGTTTCTGATCCTTCAACGTATACACATCCGTTCTATGTTTATTAAACTAAGACCAGAATCTCTTGCACCACGCTTGGAGAACAAATTCATCCAGAGAATCTCTGGAAATCAAGCGTAAATTCGGAAGTCACAAAAAAGAGAAGATTTTCACTCTTTAGACTTCAACCATAGAGAGTTTTTCATAGAATTCAATTAATGTCAAGTGTGTCACCAGAGAAGATAAGAATTCCTGAAACTGTAAGTTTGCATTGTCGTCTTCTTCAATTTAACTTTGTCGTGAAAGAGAGCATGAAAAAAAATTGAATTTGAGGCGAGAGGACAAAAACTGGCCTTTTTGCTCTCTTGGGATCAATCCGAGAAGGCACGGCCTTCTTCTCGAAATCCGAGAATGGCGGCGCTGACTCCCCCTCGAAAGGCGAAGTCGAGCCATCCATGGACCCGCTCCGGCGGTGGTGCCCCCTCTGCGCCAATCCTGCAGCAGCACCGCTGCCACCAGACGGTGGTTCCTGAAATGACATCCCCTCCAAAAAGGCGGTGTCGAACGACAGACTCCTGAAGTGTACCCCGGGAACCGGTCTCGTGAAGGCCTCTGTCGCAACCGGCGGGTCCGGCCTGGTGGCCAAAGGAGCCCCGCTGTCCCCGGACACTGTGTCGTCTGAGAACGAGGAGAAGTCGATGTCAGGGATCTCGAAGTCCCGATCGTAGTCGAGTAGAAGATCACCGGGGAGGCGGACGAAGGTCTCCGAGTTGGCGCGGCGGTGGGCGCCGCCGCCGCCGCGAGGATGGTTGGGGAAAGGTATCTCCCCGAAGCGGGAGTTAGTCAGCGGCTGGAGGCCGGGCGGTTCCATCGCCGGCGGATTCAGCAGGATAGGTTTAGCGGTGGCGGCGCAACCTACGGCGATGTAGTCGACTTCGAGCACGGCAACGACAAATGTGAAAATGGCATCAGGTGAAAAACTTGCACCTAACAACGTACTCAATTACCTACCCGAGAGAACACTTTGAAGTTACAGGGAGCTTCGTTTTGCGGGGCCTGCTTCTTTTATGGAAAGGTATTGTTGATGGCGAGCGGACGGAATTTTACGGATTCCATCCAAGAGTTATGTTGAAGTAGCTCCAAGTAAATGCAGTCCATCCGTCCATCATGCCGGATCAACAGATATGGACTCGGATAAACGAACTCTTCAGTGTTGGATAGGATCCGCCACTTATCCTCGGTGACAAAAAGCCAATAAGTTGCCCTCTCACGAGATCGATTCTATAATTATTTATAAATAAATAAATTACGGACAATCTTTAATAGTTGAATTAATTTCAAACGCCAAGTTCTCAATAATATATGAAATATTATTATTATAAAATTTAAAAATTAAATTCTAATTAATAGTTAAATTATTGTCCTTTCTCATACATTGATCATTATTCGAGTTAGCTAGACTAGTCCCCGTAATTTACCTCCTTCGTGTTGATCTTGAGACGAGTTGGCGTAATTGAGACGAGTTGACGGACTAGTAGTCAGGTTCCTGCCCCCTTATGCACTAGTCACTGTTTGGGCTGACTAGACTAGCCTCCGTGATTTACCTCCTCCGTGTTAGTCCTGGAACGGACTGACGAGGGCGCTGGGGGCGAGCGTTTCGCCTTTGTTTGCCACAATTGAGACGAGTTGATGGGTTCCCACGGGATGAGCTGATGGCTAGTGCATGAGGTGTTGTCACAATGAGGTCTTGGGATCAAATCATGACTAGTAGTCAGGTTCCTGCCCTCCTTATACACTAGTCATTGTTCGGGCTGACTAGGGCTGACTAGACTAGCCCTCGTGATTTATCTCCTCCGTATTGGTTCTAGAACGGATTGGCAGGGGCGCGGGGACGAACTTTTCGCCTTTTTTGCCACAATTGAGACGAGTTAATGGAAACACTGGGACGTGAAACGTTCGCCTTTTGTCATCATTAATTTCAAACGCTCTCATCATTTTCATAAATGTTTATAAAAAGATAAAGCGTCCTAATCTGTTCTTACTATGCGTTCAATCCGAGGGTAGGGATCTAGGGGTAGATTTGTAAATGCACTTTCCCGATGGGACCAAATCTGTCGTCGGCCGGCGCCGAACGGCTCAAATTGGTCAAGGAAATAATGAAATAAATGGAAGGAAAACGTGGGCATTTTTAAAAGGGCAAAAGTCAAAGGAGATTTTTTTTTTAATCCCACTTCCATTATTCTTTTTATTTTTTTTCCAAGTAGAGTTGTGCATGCCCTAAGAGCTCACGCAGGTCTTAACTGAGAATTAAACCATGCACGGTTCTCTCAGAATCCACTAAACACCATATTTTTTTTTTAATTAACAAGATGATATTTTTTTTATTTTTAATCAAAATAACGTCTCATCCCATTAATTCTCATTAAAATATATGATTATTCTCAAATAAATTATTCAATATTATTATCTCTAATATTAAATAGAGTGTTTTTTTCGATAACATTCACATTATAATTCATATTATAATAATTAAAATTCTATAATTATTATAAAATAAATTTATTTTATTCAACAACATTTACATTATACCAATTATAATTTTATAATAGCTATAATATTATTCAACAACATTTACATTATTATCAATCTTATGATTATTTATAAAGAAATAAATCATGAATAATTTTTAATCGTTACACAATAATTATTAAATAAAATTTATTTTGTTCATGCAATTGATTGATGAAATTAAATAACAGAATATAATAAGATAAGAATGATATATTAGAAAATAACAGTATCATTTTATAAGAGAGGTGGATGAATGAGATATTCTTTTGATTGACAATAAAAAATGAGTGTCGTTTGATGATTACAATAAAACGGGACCATCAAAATAATAATAAACACCCTTTAATGATTTAAATAAAATAAGAAGTTAATTTTTATCCTTTTAAAACTAACATTTAGAAGAGTTTATACTTTTAGTAAATAAATTAAAATAAAAAAGGAATGTAATTCTATTTGAAATTGATGAAATCTAAAATATTAATTGATTGATTTGGAAATTAATTGAAAGAAGACCCCAATGGAGAAAATGCCAAGGGTCCTTGAAGCGATCACTCCTACCTTTAAATTAATATAGTGAAAAGCAAGGAAGAATAGAGCGTGTGTTTAAGCGAAAAATAAAATATACATGCATCTCTAGGAACAAACTTTTTATAATATTTTTGATGATATCATATGGGATATTTATTATGATAGTGATTCTTACAAATTTAGAGTTTGTTGATTTTAATGGGGAGATTAATAGATATAAGAAAGCAAAGTTTTAGGATCGGAGATATCCGATCGGATGCATGTAAAGAAGCCAAATTCTATGAGTGAGGATATTCGACTGAATGCAAATAAGGAAGCCAAGTTTTGATATTTGAGGATTAAAATTTGTCCAATCAATTGAAATTATTCAATCTACTAAGAGTGATTTGTGACTTATCAAGTTATTCTGATTGAAATTATAACCTATTACTATCGATTGACTATTTACTTAGTTGATTTATTAAGAATTTTGATTTTTTAGACTTTCTAACTTCACATGATAATTATTAATATCCACCGCATCAGAATGTTTATATTCGTGCACTAGTCTTAATGACTTGAAAAGGATTGTAATAAAAAAAAATTACTTCGATGGGTAAAGATTTGAAATGAGGTGGATCTTAGGCGGGGAACATTGAATGATTAAGTATGAAAGTTGTTTGAGATAAATGAATGTACTATTGAGAGTCTTATCTTTTGACAATATTTGTTTAATTATATGAGAATAGACTACCTAATAGCTTTTTTATTAGCATGTCATGAACATAATTTTATTCAATTTTAAATTTGTATAGTAAAATTAATTAGAGTTGAGCAAAATGTACCTCTTGTAGATGTTATTAAATAAATAAGCTCTCGAAAAGGACTAGATGAAATTGCACGAAAATTCTCTCAAAAACTATATTCATTAAATGCTAGCTTTTAAAGGTCACTTAGATTCAATTTTGCTGCAACTGAGAGTTTATTGCAAAGGGGTGGTTTAGCCTCTATTTGGATGAGATGAGAAAAAACTTATTAATAGAAGGGGAAGAGAAGAGAAAAAAAGGAAAAAAGAGAGAAAGTAAAATATTTATGTTTTTTTTATTTGGGATGGAGGAAACAAGTAAAAGGAAAATAAAAATTAAATATATAAAATTATCCTCACATTTTAAAATATCATTTGAACTATTTCAACTTATTTATTTACTTCAAGAGTAGAAAATTAAATCTCAACTTATATTTCTTTAAAGGATAATCAATCATTTAAAAATAAAAAAATAAAGTAAACAAATATCAATCAAAATATCCGATCGTTAGAATTTTAAATGAGTTTTTTTTATCTCTAATGTGCCACATTAATGTCGTATATATCAAGAGCATAAAAAACTTATTACTTCTTCACTATCAAAAAACTTCACTATCAAATCACACATTTTTATTTTAAATAGTCTCACCCACATTACTAATTTCGAAAGGAAAAAAGCAAGTTTAAAATTACACTTTTAGCCTATGTTTGAATGGAATAAGAAAAGTTCATTAATGAAAGGAGAAAAGAGGGAAAGAAAGAAAAAGAAAAATATTTATCCTTTCCTTATTTAGGAGGGAGGAAAGTTCATTAATATTTATCCTTTTAAGGAGGGAGGAAAAATATTTATCCTTTCCTTATTTGAGAGAAAATATTTAGGAATGAAAATTAAATATATAAAAATATCTTTATTTTTAAAAATAAATCCATATGTGAAAAAAAAAATGAAATTGAAACAATATACTTTTGAGTTCTCCTTCCCCTTACATACACCCCAAATCATGGTATAAGAAATTTCGTTCGTCCCGAGCATGCAAGAGTAAATTTTACTCTTCTCTCCTCTTTTTCTCTGGAACTCACTTCATCTCAAACAAAGATTAAAAATCTACTTCCTTTTATTTACCCCTCCCTCATTTCCTTCCAAACGGATTAAACTAAAAACCTCAAATCTAGCATCCAATTCGAACTTTTGGTTGAGTTTTTTTTATTTCACAAAACTTACCTTGCATCGAGATACCTTTAGATTACAAATTAATAAATACTTAGGAAAGTAATAAATAAAAATAAATATTCTCAAATTGAACACGGAAATTTCACATCAGCTTCAACTAACAAAAAGCACAGAGGGGAAAACAGAAACTGAGAACGATCCCTAAAGCTGCGAGATCAAGCGATTCAGCTAGTTAATTAAGAAGAAGATCGACTTCCGGTCTCCATTAGCCGCGTACGTTAGCTAGTTGGCCGTCTTTGCCTTGCCGCTGCCGGCGAGGAAGTCGAGGAGCAGGTGACGGTTGCACTTCGGGCACTTGGGCTCGTCCTCCTCCGACAGCATCACGTACATCAGGCACCGCGGGCACGCCGCCAGCACCATCGGCGCCGCCCCCGGCGGACTCTCCGGCTCCGACGACACGCACGAACTCGGCTCCGACGACGACACCGACGACACCGACGACGACCGACGCCTCCGCCGCGACGTCTCGGCCGCCGACACGTTCAGCTTCAACTCCACCCTTCGTCCACCACGCCCGCTCATCTATCGCCAACAAATTCACAACAATTAATTATTATTATTATTATTATTATTATTTATAAAAAAAAGAAGAAAACGAAAACGAAAATCGGAAGT
This sequence comes from Hedychium gardnerianum, assembly GCA_038050645.1. Classification (NCBI taxonomy): domain Eukaryota; kingdom Viridiplantae; phylum Streptophyta; class Magnoliopsida; order Zingiberales; family Zingiberaceae; genus Hedychium; species Hedychium gardnerianum. Next base: position 1,147,678 of record JBBUKS010000002.1, on the reverse strand, counting down.
ACGCGAGGAGAGCACAAACCTTGTAAGCGAGGCAGACAGAGAAGCTAAGCGATGAGGGGAGAGTACGCCTGCAATGCCATTTTATAAGCATATTCCGAGCCTTGATGGCTTCTCTTCATTGCAAATAAAAACAAATTACAATAATCAATGAACAATTTTCCCAGAATAAATCTCAATTCTCATCTTTTCAAGAAAAAAAAAAACTGTCGACAATCAATTTTGTCGATCGTTCTTTTCTCATCCCTCTTCTTTTTTTAATTCCCATCATCACTACTGTTCTTATCTTCGAGCTGAATAAGATCTGGAGGGAGAAGAACATAAATGAGCAAGATTCCAGTATTTACTGACCCGGTCAGGAATTCAAATAAATTAATAAATTAATTAATTAAAGAATTCTTTTTTTCCAGTATTTAAAATGGTTTTTAATTTGGCTTTAATTGCGCGAGGAATAATTGTTCCTTAATGGGCATTGATTGGGATCCCTTCAAATTTTCAACGGTCTCGATTTTCTCCCGCTCCTCCTAAACGTTAATTAACACAGCGATTAATACCACAATTTATTGGTTTTTTGAAATTAGGGTTAGGAAGGGAAGGCAACTTGGTTAATTAATTGAAGTATTTATATCATCGGGCGTAAATGCGAAGTTCCTGCAACGGGCTTTTATTGTGGCCATTATGGCACAAAGTCCACCAACAATTACTTAATTAAATAGTTAATTGATTACTCGATTAATGTGACTTAAATTAGTATAAAACCCTAATTAAACATCTTGTTGTCGTTGCACTACAATTTGGAAGAGACCACTATTTCTTAATTTCATAGTTATCGATTCGCCTTAATATAGGTAGGGTAAGGTGGAATGAAAAAGACTCGAAACCATTGGACTAAACATGATGAATGGATCGACCCGGTTAACGGGCACTTGCTTCGAGTCCTAGAGAAGGTTGATACACTAAATTAGCGATAATACGTACATTTAGCATAATTTTTGTACATTCTTCTTATCATATACCTTGATTGCATGATTTATATACTTTTTATTCTTAATGTTTAGGGCATCTGTATTGATTTAAACATTAATACATATTATCTATTCAAATAGTATATCACGTACTTATTATATTAACACTTTTTTTATTAATAAACATTTATATTCATTTTAACATTAACATTCATTATTTGTGGGTCTCACTATCTATTTATTCATTTTTATTTTTTTAAATCTAAAATTTATTTTCTTATATATATTTTTTTATAAAATCCGTTTATTAACCGCGTTTAATTATGTTAATAAAGAATTGAACATTATTAACGTGTGAGTGTTATAACATTCATTCATATTGATTTGTAACACCATGGATATTATAACATCCATATATTAACACTCATATATATGCTCATATAAGTGTATCGTGATTTTTATCATATACTTTTCCCCTCCTTATATGTATTTAAGGGCATCTGTATTGATTTGAACGTTAATATACATCATTTATTCAAATAACATATAACATATCTATTATATTAATATATTTTTTTTATTAACACACACTCGTATTCTTTTTAATATTAACATTCATTATTTATGAGTCTCATTATCCATTATTTATCTTTATTCTTCATATCCAAAATTTATTTTCTTTTTTTTATTTGTTTTAATAAAATCTATTTATTAATGACGGTTAAAGAAATGAACACAATTAATGTAGAGATGTTATAATACTCATCCATATTAATTTGTAATATTATTTGAATATTATAATATTCATATATTATGATGTGGGGATGAGATTTGGCCACGTAGGAGGGCAAAGTGGTCAAATCCTTTTCAGGGGGCTTCTTAGGGCAAGGGGGAGAAAACGAGAGGGGGCTTTTGCGATGAAAGAAAAGGGGGGAGGCTGCCTCGGCCGCCGCTGTCCACAGCCGCCGCCTCCAACCGCCGCCAGCAGCCGCCGCCATCTCCAGCAGCCCGCCATCACCGCACGGCGTTGCCCCTAGCCGCGACCGCCGCCGCCAGCCGCCTCCGCCTCCAGCAGGCGCAGCCGCCTCTGGCGGGCGACGCCGTCGTCTCCAGCGGGTGCCGCCGCTGTCCACAGCCGCCGTCAGCGA